>JAXCLQ010071360.1:0-12214 GCA_035584115.1 Cedrela odorata
AATTTGTTTTAGGTATGCAACATTAATATAAGAACATATTCGGGAAGAGCGGGAACAAATGTAAGTAGATCGTGCATTCATTTTAATGTTTTGAAAATTATGCAATATTCGATGTTTCATAAAAATGTGATTTGTATATGTTGGTACGCCAATGAAACCTTATGAAATGATTAATGAAATGTTTATGAATTTGAATGTTTACGTTGATATCGCATTTAGAAAATAAATATGTAATGTTGTCAATGTGTGAAATGTTTGAAAAAGAATATGTTTTATGGCTCAGTCATTAGTTATGTTATTCTAATATAGTCAGATCTCGTGTTAAAGGTGAGGTTTACAGGTTAGTAAGAATTCTGTTTAGCGCGTCGTGCGCGCATCTGTCATACGTAAATGTGAATGACACATAATGCAGAACACGTGATCACATTCTGTAACCGGGTTATCGTGGGTGCAGGTGACACTAATTGACTAAGCCATTCTGAATATGTTTGTATTTTGAATGAACTTTTTTGAAAATGTACTGATTGTTTAAGCTTTCATATTTAACACTACATCGACATATCACACTTGTATGATGTATTTACCGAGATTTTTATCTCACCCTTTTATTGAAAAATTTATTTTTCAGATAATAACACATAAGGATGACCGAGTACGCAAGCGAGGATGTTAGGCATATTCGTAGTTTGATTTTGATATGTAATTTGTAAATTAGCTAAGTAATGTGTATAGACTTGTAGGTTAGTATGAATATTTTTGGAGATGAAATTGATAATCTATTTGTATCACAAGGAGTTGTAATGTATGTATATTTGATATGTATAAAGAAAAAAAAATATTTGTTGACTAGAAATGTTTAAGTTTTGTGTAATAAAAAAAATAACATTGTATATAAAGAATGTAAGTATGTATTCACAATTTAATGAAACAGGTGTGACAGTATATAAGGAATGTAAGTGTGTAATTGTAGTTAGTAAGAAACAGGTGTGACAAAAACAGGTGTGACACAGATACTCTTTAAAAAAGAATCCGGAGCAGGCTTACTGCTAACACTACAGTGAACCCAAAAGGTCACGCCAATAGCTTGAACTTAGATTTACTATAAGAGAGATTAAATATTATTCATAAGAGGGTTAGCATTCTCGGAGATAGTATTTGGTCGAAAAGTATCAATGGTTATTACGTGATAGAGCAGACCTATCACCTACCAGTAACACCCCAGATTTGAGAGATGTTACAAAGTTAATATCAGAGCATGGTCTAGTGGTCGGTGACTGCGATGGGAAGGTGTTAGTGTCTTGTGTATGTTGTATACCCGAGGTACTCATATACAAAGGGCTACCCTATGGCGTCCTTATTCCTGGAGTTATGTCTTGTCCTGGTAGATATAGAAATTTTAGAATTTTGGCTAACCCTGTTTACTTCCCTATATATATCATACTACCTCGAGTAGAGCTAGAGTAGAGGAGGCAACTCAGGATCCCACTTCAGAGTAGAGGCTAGCTGTACATTTTGTAGAGGATGTAGGAGCAGCATAGGATGAGAGTCACCAGGATAGAGCTGGTAAGAAGGTAGGTGAGAGACCAATTGCTTCGACAATAAAGGTTGTAGATGCGGATACGCAGCAGTTGTAGCATACAGTATATGTGTTAGTTGAGCTTCATACCCACCAGCAGTGACCTCAGGAGCCAGTACCGGGGGCTGCAGTATCATCAGTGTAGGTACCACCTCATACTTTTGCTATTCTGACTCATCAGGCAAGACCATCAATATTAGTAATAGATCCATATACCCAGCAGGTAGGCCCTTCTGCATCTCCTCAGTATACTCCTTTTATACCTATATAGCCTGTGGTTGGGCAGAAGTTAGTGGTTTTGCTACAAGAGTTTAGAAAGTTGCAATCACCCGTATGTACAGGGATAGAGGCTTCTCCTGACCCATTTAGGTTTATTGAGGTATCTGATCGTATATATACCGCTTTGGGTTGTTCAGTTGTGAGAGTGGTTGAGTTAGTAAATTTTCAGCTCTGGGATGTTGCTTATCATTGGTATATTTCATTATGACAGAGTAGAAGTGTAGATGCTTCCCTATTAGCGTGGCCTGAGTTTAGTACTGTTTTTCTTGCTAGATTTTTCCCTAGAGTATTAGAGATGCTAGAGCTCGGGAGTTCGAGCAGTTGGTTTAGGGAGAGCAGATGTCAATATTAGAGTATGATATACAGTTTACCAAATTGGCCCGCTTTGCATCTTACTTGGTAAGTACAGAGGAGATGAAGGTGAAGCAGTTTATGAATGGACTTCGGGATTACTTCTTAGGTCCATTCAGATTACAGAGACTATGACTTATGCCCGGGCCTTAGACACAATACTTCGATTTGAGATGCGGGTTCGAGGTAGACCAGAGGAGAAGGGGTCCCGTAAGAAGTTTACAGCAGAGAGTCGTGGTAGGTACCATTGAGGTGAGCACAGCCAGCCTCCATAGACATCGGGCCTTCCTCCTGTTGTTCCTCTGGATAGAGAGGTTGTACGTAGAGCTCTTGACCATAAACCTAGTCAGGATGCCACACCTCGTACAGTTTTATCATTTTCGGTGACAGCCATTCCGTTACCATGTTAGATATGTAGACGTTTCCATATAGGTAGTTGTTAATAGGATGCTAAGGCCATTTGAAGAGAGATTGCCTTATACGTCATGGGCAAGCTCCATCTGTACATTTATCATCAGTACCACCTCGACCTCAATTTAGTAGGAGTGTGGGAGAGACGGTTTAGAGATCACCTGTTCAGAGACAGACAGCAAGTGGCCGAGGATAGACATTAAGAGATAAAGGTCAAGCACAAGTTTATGCACTGATATATTGTGACAGGTACTCTTATGATAAACTCTTAGTATGCTAGAGTATTGTTTGATTCAAGGGCTACTCACTCTTTTATTTCACCATACTTTGTTACATGCTTGGGTAGAGATATGAAGTCATTAGGTACCCCAATAATAGTAGCTACTCTTATAGGTGACCTTGTGATAATGTCAAAAGTCATGAGAGATTGTGTGGTAAGCATTGATGGGCACGGTTATTGTGCTAATTTGATATTGCTTGAGATACTGAGCTTTGATGTTATATTGGGCATAGACTGGCTATCTGAGCATTATATAGTGGTGGATTGTAGGGAGAAAATTGTTATGCTATAGTCATCTGATGAGCTAGCTTGAATGTATCAAGGGGATAGGAGTGAAGCTCCTCACAACTTGATATCTGCTTTACATGCCTTCAGGTTACTTAAAAAGGGAAACACAGGGTATCTGGCATATGTAACAAAAACTAAGGGTGATGATGTGAGCATTAACTAGATTCCCAGATTTCAGTAGTCAACGAGTATCCTAATGTATTTTCAGAGGAGTTACATGGATTACCTCCAAACAGAGAGATTGAGTTCTGTATAGACATAGCTACTAACACCCAACTTATATCAATTCTACCGTATAGGATGGCTTCTACAAAACTTAGAGAGTTAAAGGCACAGCTACATGACCTTCTAGATAAGGGTTTCATACATTTTAGTGTGTCTCTTTATAGTACACCGGTATTGTTTATAAAGAAGAAAGATAGGACTCTCAGGTTGTGTATTGATTATCTGCAACTGAATAAGGTGACTGTAAAAAATAAATATCCATTGTCGAGGATTGATGATTTGTTTGATCAGCTGCAGGGGCATAGTATTTCTCAAAGAAAGATTTAAGGTCTGGCTATTATCAGCTTAAGATTTGGAAGGAGGATATTCCTAAAACAGCATTCCGAACAAGGTATGGGAATTATAAGTTTCTAGTAATGTCTTTTGGTTTGACTAATGCACCAGCAACTTTCATAGATTTGATGAGCAGGGTGTTTAAACCTTTTCTAGGTCAATTTATGATAGTATTGACTAATGATGAGCTGGAACATATTGAACACCTTCACAGAGTGTTGTAAATATTGATGAAGTATATACCGTATGCTAAGTTATCGAAATGTGAGTTATGGTTATCGAAAGTGATATTTCTCGATCATGTAGTATCCAGAGAAGAAATCAGTGTGGATTCACAGAAGATTGAGGCTATACAGAGTTGGCATGGACCAACCAGTGTGACTGAGATACGGAGTTTTCTGAGGTTAACTGGGTATTATAGGCATTTTGTGGAGAACTTTTCTAAGATTGTTGCTTCGATGACATGGCTAACTCAGAAGAATGTTAAGTTTGAGTGGTCTAATGCTTATGAGAGGAGCTTTTAAGAATTAAATGAGAGATTGACTACCGCTCATATACTAGTATTGCCAACAGATACAAGAGAATATACAATATATTGTAATGCATCTAAAGTGGGCTTGGGTTGTGTATTGATGCAGCAGTGGAGAGTGATTACTTATGCATCACTGTAGTTACATCCTTATGAGTAGAATTACCCCACTCATGACTTAGAGATGACAACAGTGATCTTTTCACTTAAGATATGGAGGCATTATCTGTATGGCGAGACATTTGATATATATACAGATCATAAGAGCCTTAAATATATATTAACCAGAAAGAACTCAACTTGAGGTAAAAGAGGTAGGTTAAGCTTCTGAAAGATTATGATTGCACTATATAGTATCATCTTGGTAAGGCAAATGTAGTAGCAGATGCCTTAAGCAGGAAATCAATGGGGAGTTTATCACATATAACAGTATGTAAGCATCAGAGGGTGAAGGAGTTGCATGATTGTTTTAGAGATGAGATGTTGTTTCAGATAACAGACCAGGGTTCATTGATGGCACAGATTCAGGTAAGGCATATTCTTATTGATGAGATTTGTGTTGTTCAGGAGTTGGATCGAGGTTGCAATTGATTAAGAGCCGTATAGGGCAAGATGCAAAATCAGAATATCATGTTGATAGCGAAGGAATCCTCAGGAGATAGGACAGGATAGTAGTGCCTTTAACACCAAAGTTGAGACATTCATTGTTGGAGAAGGCTCATGCTTCATCATATGCGATGCATCATGATATTACCAAGATATATCATGATTTGAGAGATTTGTACTGGTGGGAAGGGATGAAGAAGGATATTGCAAAGTATGTATCACTATGTATTACCTGTCAACAGGTTAAGGCTGAGCATCAGAGACCAGCAAAAACACTGCAAAGTTTAAAGGTTCTTGAGTGGAAGTGGGATCAGATTACCATGGATTTTGTAGTTAGACTTCCGCGAACTCCAAAGGGTTATTACTCTATTTGGGTGATTGTTGATCGGTTAACTAAGTCCGCACATTTCCTTCTAGTAAAGACTACTTACACTGCAGTTTAGTATGCCAGAATCTATTTAGATGAGATAGTATCACTTCATGGTATTCCTATCTCAATTGTCTCAAATAGAGGTACTCAGTTCATAACTAAATTCTGGTAATCATTCAAACAGGCTTTAGGTACACGGTTACATTTTAGTATAGCTTTTCACCCTCAGATAAACGGCTAGTCTAAGCGTACTATTCATACATTAGATGATATGTTGAGAGCTTGTGTACTTGATTTCGAGGGCAGTTGGGACATGCACTTGTCGTTAATTGAGTTTGTATATAATAATGGCTATCAGGTAAGTATTCAGATGGCTCCGTTTGAAGCCTTATATGGTAGAAAATATAGATCTCCAGTGGGTTGGTTTGAGGTTGGTAAGCATAAGCTGTTAGGACCTAATCTAATATATGATTATGTGGAAAAGGTTAAATTGATTAGAGAATGAATGAAGATGGCACAAGATCGACAGAAATCCTATGCAGACCATCAGAGACGAGATCTAGAGTTCTTTGTGGGAGATGATGTATTTCTGAAGGTTTCTTTATTTAAAGGAGTAATGAGATTTGGTAAGAAGGGCAAATTAAGCCAGAGGTATATTGGTCCATTTCAAATTCTCAAGAAGATGGGAAACCGAGAGTATGAGCTTGCACTACCTTCAAGCATGGATAAAATCCATCCTGTGTTTCATATTTCTATGCTCCGGAAGTATGTGCATGATAAGTCGCACATATTAGCATTGCAGACGGTTGAGGTTGGGCAGGACTTGTCCTATTTAGAGCAACCGGTGGCGATAGTAGACAGAGAGGTCAAGAAGCTATGCTCTAGGCAGATTCCTTCAATTAAGGTGATATGGCACCATCATAAAGATCAAGAGGCTACATGGGAATCTGAGGAAGAAAGTAATAAAGAGACAGTTTCCCCTATTATTTACTGATTAAGGTATGTTTTATATCCTTGGTTGGATTCGATTCAAGGACAAATCATTTTAAGTGGGGGAGAATTGTGGTGACCGTATAATTAGGCATACAAATAATACATAAAACAAGTATATAAAAGTAGCACACATGGGTAATACTATAAGTAGTACAAATGATGCATATATATATATGATGAGAATACAAAATATCATATTTTTCTCTCTTAATGTTTAGTCTTTTATACTTAATTGGTGCCTAAATGTACTCATTATTCGTATTATTTTGATTTAGGACGCAATTAGAGGGCGTTAAGTGCAAAACAAAGTTAATTGGGTAATTTTGGATAGTTTCAACATTACTTCGTAATATCAGTATAACTCTCTCATCCAAGCTCTGATTGAGATGATTCAAGATAATATGGAAAGACAAGAAAAAGCTCTACAACTTTCATGATTTTGAGTTTTGAGATATAAAGGTTGTATCATGGTCAAAATCAAGTTTGAAGTTGCTACACTTGTAGTATTGACGTTCTAGAATGTCCCTTACCCTGGAATTCTAAAACTTGGATTTGATCCGGTTTATTTTCTGAAGTTTCCAGATCTAGAGCACGAAAATTCTAGTTGAAATCATCACCTTCTTAGTTATATTAAGACTTTATTTTATTTTAATATTTCCCTCATTAAATCAGCACTTTCCTAGTTATATTAGGACTATAATTTATTCCTTAATTAGTCAGATTTGGAGATTGTTATCTTAGAATAATATTTAGAATATTTTTAGGGATTTTGTAGGATTGAAAGGCAAATAAATAACATGTAAAAAGGGAGAAAAAAGGGTAAACTTGACAGACGCCTCTCTTTCCCCTTTTTTTTTATAATTTCTCTTTCAAGTTTCATTATGGCCATGCATGGCTAAACTTTTATAATTGGTCAAAGGAAACGGAAGCCTCGAAAAAAATAAAACTACGAGATCTAATTTATTTTTATTGTTTAATTTATGCTTTGAGTATTGGATGTTCTTCTGTCCTCATTTTCATGATTATCTTGTTTAATTATTAGAAGGCCTACTAGTTTATTATTCCTTGCAATCTACCGTTAGTTAGAAATCAATTTTGTAATTAATTGATCCATCTAATTTGTGAAACAACTAAGATTTAATAATTTTTTGCGTCAGAAATATTTAAATCTTAGGAAGAACACTTGACTAAATTAAATGCAACCGCTTGTGCTTGTGTTGTTTAGCTTCATCGTTCTTTTTAATTCTTAAAGCTGTTACTAGATTAAACCTTTAGCGCTTGTCTTGGGTTGTTTAGAAGTTAGGGTTAATTAGATCACTTGTTTTCTAATCAACTATGACTAAGGATATATAGTTCCAACAGTGAATATTCAAAGTGTGAATTGATATATAGCTGCATCAATGATCAGTTATAAAATTCTTATGGTGGATGTTGACTTAGATCAATGTTTGTTCTTGTGATTAATTCTAATAAGTGAGTTTGAATTATTCCTTAATTGTTTTTCTTAAAATTATTTTCGTTATACTCAAAACCTCCATATTCTTATTCACGTAGCATAAAATTAGGCTAGATACTCTCCGTGGGAATGATCCTTACTCATACCACTATATGTATTTTTAGGAGTATAAGTTTTATTTTTGGTTGCCTATGACAACACACCAAATTTTAGCATCGTTGCCTAGGAGTAATTCTAGTTTTTTTTTTTTTTTTTTTTGTGCATTTTGTGATACTTATTTCGTTCTTGAAATTTAAAAAAAAATCATCAATTTTCAATAGTTACAGTTTTGGTAGAATTCGGATTTCAGTAGAACTAGGTCTTGATAATATATTTTTCTGAAGGGAAATGACATTCTAAGCAGAGACATGTAATCCATAAGATTACTAGCCCTACCTTCACGAGGCCAGATTATACTATTTTATAGGCTTTTAAAGCAATTTTGTGTTTTAGCGTAGAATTTTTTGTTTATTTTCATTACTCTAGATTTTTCCTAATTTATTTTTCATGGTTTATTAGAGTTTCCTTGATTGTTTATGAGTATAACTCGATCTTTGAGTTAAGGTGATTTGCAGTGTGATCTAGAAATAGAGAGAACTTTACGCAGGTTAAGGAGGGAAGCTTGGAGAAATTTCAAAAAGAACGATCTAGCTCTTGATTCCCTATTTGCTAGCGATTTTGATTTATAAGTGGAGGAAGTCATGAATGGAAATCGAACTTTGAAAGAGCTTGCCACCCTTGATTTGAATCAATAACCCTTATGCATAACATTCCTTACTCTAGATGTTACTACTACTTTTAAATCAAAATCTAGACTAATAAATCTCTTGCCTACTTTTCATGGCCTTGCAGGTGAAAATCCTCACATGTATCTAAAGGAGCTTCATGTGGTTTTCACAAGGATGAAACCCATGGGGGTGACTGAAGAGCAAATTAAGTTAAGAGCCTTTCCATTTTTTTGAAGGATTCGGCTAAGGATTGACTTTATTACCTACCCTCAGGGAGTATTACCACGTGGAATGAGATGAAAAGGTAGTTTTTGGAGAAATATTTCCCAACTTTAAGGGCGGCCAATATTTGAAAAGAAATTTGTGGTATAAGGTAGCACAATAGAGAGTCCCTACACGAATATTAGGAATGTTTCAAGAAATTATGTGTAAGTTGTCCCCATCATCAAATTAGTGAGAAGTGGTAAAGAGGTCGAGATTCTAGTAAAGGTAACCCCACATCAAAGAAACAAGAAAATGAGAAAAATGTCATTGCAGACAAGAACTTTCCTAATCATAATGACGCACCTAAGTGTAAGTTTCCACCTCTTTCTGACTATAAACCAGTACCTTCTTTTCTTCTGACTTTAGTAGAATACAGAAAAGATGAGCAAAATAAAGATTTATATGAGACTTTTCGTAGATGTGAGGTAAATATTCCACTCTTAGATGTTATTAAACAAGTAGCTCGTTATGCTAAATTCCTGAAAGAACTGTGCATAATTAAGAGGAAACAAAAACTTAAAAGATGTGAGAAGGTGAGAGTAGGGGAGAATGTTTCTGCAATTATTCAAAGAAAACTCCCTGCAAAGTGTAAAGATCCAGGTATGTTTACTATACCTTGTAAATTTAGGAGCTTCTATTAATGTCATGCCATATTTTATATATGCTTTTTTGAAACATAAACCTTTGAATAAAACTGGTGTTGTGATTCAATTGGTTGATAGATCTAATGCATATCTTAATGGTGTAATTAAGGATGTTCTTGTGTAAGTTAATGATTCGATTTTCCCTGCTGATTTCTATGTGCTTAACATGGAGAATGGTGATCAAACTGCTCTTATTTTGTTAGGAAGACCATTTTTAAAGACATCCAAGACTAAGATAAATGTTCATAGTGGCACACTTACAATGAAATTTGTTGGTGAAATTGTTAAGTTTAATATTTATGATGCCATGAAATATCCTTGTGATGATAATCCTATTTATTCTATTTATGTGATTGATTCTTTAGCATAGAAAGTTTTTCAACAAAAGACGAAGGCTTTTCATGACAAAATGATCTATAGGAAAGAGTTTAAAGTTGGTCAAAAAGTCCTATACCATTCACGGCTTCATTTATTTTTGGGTAAGTTGCGTTCTCGTTGGATTGGACTTTTTGTTATAACTAATGTTTTTTCTTATGGTGCAGTTGAAATTCAAAGTTTAACAGCTTCCAAAGTGTTCAAGGTGAATGGCCATAAACTTAAGCCTTTCTATGAAGGTTTCCAAGTAGAAGATGTGGCAAAATTGGACCTTGAGGATCCAATTTATATTGATAGAAGAAGGAACCATTGAGTCGGGCTAACGACAATAAACGAAAGAGCTGCTTGGGAGGCAACCCAAAGGGAGTTTATTTTTTATTTTTTATTTTTTATTTTATTTTTGCATTTATACTTCGTTTATTTTTGCTTTTTCTTTGCATTTCACCTTACATTGGGGACAATATAAGTTTTAAGTGTGGAAGAGGGGATTTAGGTTGTGTTTTAATTTTGTAATTTTCAAAAAAAAAAAAATATGTTGGTTTTCAACGATTTTTGGTTGTGTATGTCATGAGCAAGATTAAATTAAGCTTGAAAAATTCATAACATGATTAAATAAGTAATCCTATAACTTGGAATTAATTAGTCTAGTTATTTTCCTTGAGAATGGTAGTGACTAAATTTAGTAGACAAAAGCTAGTGAGATTTTGAGCCTTTAGACTGACACATCCTTATCGTCTCATTATTTTCTTTCATGTGGGAAATTCTGTCACAGATTTGTTTCTCTAGAACTTGTCTTGATTTTCTTCGAGGTCATATTGACACATGCATGCATGAACATGATTAAGGCCCTCTTTGTTATAAGTTGCATAAGCCAAATAACCTACTCTGTAATTAAGTTTTCCCTTTGTTGAACCCCTTCGAGAAACCTTGCCTTTACCCAAGCTGTAGAGCTAGTGGAGTATTATTCATCATTATGATATGTATGGGTTTGCAAGAAATAAATGTAGAGGCGTTTGGATTTGTGGTGTGGCTATGATTGGTGAAATGGAAAAAGTTTTCATTCTCAATTTGCGAGTCCCATTGTTGATATAAAAAAAATTTGTTTTTAATGTTATAGATTGTTCATGTTCATAATTCCTCCTAAAATTTCAAGGAAGGTTATGTTTATATGTGATATATATAAAGGTGGATGCTATTGTGAAGGATTATTCCCTACTGCAAACGAAAAATGTTCCTTTGAACAATCTCTTTTTCAATGCAGGAGTTTTACATGGTTTAAATGCTTTAAAGCCAAATTGAAAAAACTATAACATGAAGTGATTGGTTTTACAAATCAATGACTTTTGAGCAACATTCCCAAATATTTGTGATCCCAGTGGTGGAGAATGAGAAGAAATGCAAGCTATGGTAGATCATTTCCATTGGAATGAATTTAAGCAAAATAGATACCCTTCAAACACATAAGAGTCGAGTGTTTATTTTCATGAGGGTCTACGTATTTAGTTTACTCCATTTTTGAGTGGAAATCCTTACTAAGTAATTATAAGTTATTTAAGAATGTTTGTTCATGATATGTTATGAGTTTTGAAGATCTTGGTTGTTCTTTGTTAATGGTGTTGCAACATTGGTGTTTTTGGGAAGGTGAATTTAAGTTTTGCCAGAGGATGAGCAAAAGTTAAGTGTGGGGGAATTTGATGAGAATACAAAATGTCATATTTTTCTTAATGTTTAGTCTTCTATACTTAATTGGTGCTTAAATGTACTTATTATTCTTATCATTTTGATTTAGGATGCAGTTGGAGGCATTAAGTGTAAAATGAAGTTAATTGGGTGATTTTAGATAGTTTCGACATTACTTTGTAATATCAGTATAACTCTCTCATCTGAGCTTCAATTGAGATGATATGGAACTACAAGAAAAAGCTCTACAACTTTCATGTTTTGAGTTTTGAGATATAAGGGTTGTATCAAGGTTAAAATTGAGTTTGAAGTTGCTATACTTGTACTATTGTCGTTTTAAAATGTCCCTTAGCCTGCAATTCTAAAATGCGAATTTGATGCAATTTATTTTCTGAAGTTTTCAGATCTGGTGTACAAAAATTCTAGTTGAAATCACCACCTTCTTAGTTATATTAGGACTTTATTTTATTTTAATATTTCTCTCATTAGATCAACACTTTCCTAGTTATATTAGGACTATAATTTATTCCTTAATAAGTCAGATTTGGAGATTGTTATTTTAGGATAATATTTAGAATATTTTTAGGGATTTTGCAGGCTTGGAAGGCAAATAAATAACGTGTAAAAAGGGAGGAAAAGGGGTAGACTTGACAGACGTGTAACACCCCATTCTCATACTTATTCAATCAATTATTATTACATAATACTATATTATTTCATACAAAGAGTGTTACTATTACATCATTCTTAAATGTCTATTATATCATAATTCCTTACATATACATAG
>JAXCLQ010071361.1:0-12213 GCA_035584115.1 Cedrela odorata
ATATCTTCAAACAGATACTCAGATATCATATTATTTCAAAGGTAGTAAAAATACATGCACGATTTACTTACAGCAACGAGAGGGTAACCACCATTATTAATCCTTCCACCTAACTTGATCTCTCTCTCAGATTCTCCTAATTAGTTATGATTTATTCCAATTCAAGGTATTAACGTCGACTGTTCTGGTGGTTAACCTACAATTAAACGATTTATCGTTAAAATTTAATATAACATATTTGTCTGACAAATAAATATATATATTATACTTGGATTTCCCACCTAATAAAACCTTGATGTGGTTTTAATTGTCTATTGTATTCATATCTAAATGTTTACCCAAGTCACTATCTAACTTTATTTTAAAACCCATTTTATTCAACATTTTACATTCTACGCTTCTGAAAAATGCATGCCATTCAAAATCGACAACGTGTTTTGACCTAAATTTTTAGTGACACACCCTATTATGAATCTAGTTTCTACCACACTTTACGGATTTAGATTTCGACTCCGATTAGCCAAGTTACGTCAAGTTTTCGACATGGGCCGCACTAAAACAGGGTACGTCATTTGCAAGGCTATCATTTTCAAAAATTTACTGCAATCTCATTTCTTCATAAACTGAACTAAATTTTGGGTATGTTATGCTCCTAGATGTCTAATTTTCATATAAATTTATGGTGCCTCAATCCGATATCAGAAACTTTTCCAGATTTCATTTTTCCAAGGCTTGCTCAAAATTTTCAACAACCATCATGCCCTGTTTTGGCCATATAGTTTTGACACTTTTCGACCATTAAACCTATGACCTATCACCCATAATTCCATCATTTTTCCATCCTCTAAACATCCATATAGGGATGCATGACAACCGCTCACATTTCATCTAGTAGAGCAAGCATTTTCACAATACTGCGCACATATAACCCTTGTTGACAGTTTTCACTCCTACATTGTTTACACTATTTCCATGCCAAATTTACCACCCTATTTTAAATCATTATTTAGCCACTATAGCTACATATAAACATACTTAAATTACAATCTTTTCTAGCGCCTCAACATAACCATAACTTAACCATATTAACACAAAATAGGCTGCCTTACACCATTTCTACTCATAACCTTACTTTTCACATCCCCACACATCGATTCTCACCATTTTCACTTCATCCACCTCAAATACAACATACGCATGCATGTATAAATAGTTTATAGCAATCATACTTGTTCAATCAACTCACAATTTCATTTTATTTTTTAAGTTTCATCACAAATTAAATACATTACACAACCAAATTTATAAAATCATTGATAAATGAACATATATATATATATGTTTATCTTTACACTTACCACTTTGTTAAACTCTAAGCTTCTTCACCTTCTTCTCTCTCTTTTTTTTTCTTTCTTTCTCTCTTCTTAACTTAACCAACCACACCACACCTCCCTTTTCGTCTTTTCTGGCCACTCTTTTCCTTTCTCATCTTGGCTTTGCCTTTTTTCTCCTCCCTTGCTCAAGCTCACGGTTTCTCTTCTTTGCTCTTGCCTTGGTAACGTTTTCTAGCTTCTTCTCAATTTCTCTAGTGTTTTCAAAATGAAAGCCAAGCTGTCAAAATAAAGGAAGATGAATGTTTAAATACACTAGCTTATAACCGGCCATGTGGCCTTATTTGATTTCATGATTTCATTTTTCTTTTTGTTTTCTTTCATTTGCTTAAAACACAATCATATTTCTTCTTCCACATGTATACTTCTTTTCTCTTATTGGTGTCTCTTTTAATTGGTCCTAAACAAGTATAAAAGTTTACAAAAGTAATGGATAAACATAACACAATTTTGTCTTTAACGTTGTTTTCATTGGTCTAAATTAAAGTAATATAATAAATGTAATTTAGATACTTTAAACATAAAATGGGCCTACGTATTTAACTTCCTCTTCTTGTCTTTCTTTTGTCTCCATTCACTTAAAACAAGCAAATATTATATATTTTATTTAATTTTACAAATGGAGAGCTTGGATTTACTTAATCTAATCCAATGGCCAATATGCATGCCACCTCAATTTCCACTTATTTTGGTAATTCACAAGTGGAGGGTGAAGATTGTGTAGAGAAATTAAAAAGGAAATAAATTTATTTTGAATTATATGTAATTAACTTAAATTTATTTAATTTAGACTTGGGTTAAATTAATTATATTGAACTTCACTTAGTAACATTTTAGACTTAACTTAGTAACACTATTTGGTCCAAATTATAATAATATAAATATTTTAATATTGACCCCACACTTTTTATATTTACACTTTCTTGCTAACTTTATAGAAATTTTGCACTTTAATCCCTTGAGTTTTAAAATCCTATCAATTTAGTCCTTACATCACTTATAATTATCTTGAAAATTAAAGAGAACTAAAATCATGTACTTATATATTTATGGCATTTTATTACCTAAGTGCCGATTTAACTATATGTGCGTACTAAAATAAATTTTCTCGAATCCTAACGCTTCTGAATACTTCACTAATAACGGAATCAAATAAGATTTAATTATGTCGAATTTTGCAGGTTCTACAGCAACAACTTCTTTAGATGTTGTGAATGTTTAGCCTCATATATTTGTACTTGGCGATGTCATTCCAATTGTGTTTACATTCAATTACGCTTTTTTTTTTTTATGTTGTACTCATACACTCTTACCTTTTACCACTCAAAATTTCTCTTTTGAATTCTTTAAGAAATAAAAACTCAATCATAGACAAGAACCCTAAGTTTTGTCCCTTTAAGCAATTAAATTCAGGAAACGAGCAAAGAATAAGAATAGACAAAAATCAAGCAAGATTAGGTTATAGACTCAATCAAAGAAAACGTAAGAAAAGAAAAGAAAAGAATGCAGAAGTTCAATATCCAAATTCAATAAAATTCAAAATTTATCCTTGTTTTTTTTTTTTTTTTACTTAATCCAAGCAAGGAATTAAAATGCAAAAAGAAAAATTGAAAATTCAGTACTTTGGCTAAAAATTATGTGTTTTTCTAAGTAGATTAGGTTAATAATTCATTTATTAGCCAAACAAACAACTTCTACAAGGTAGCAAGGGATTTACCTTATTTATGTAGGAAAACTTTACTAATTTTTTTTTAAAAATTAAACTTAAGAATCAAGTAAGATCACTCAAAAGCACAAAATCAAAAAGGAAAACATCAACAAGACACAAGAACACATAAGAAACAAGAAAGACAAGCAAAAAACAAAGTGATTAAAAGACAAGAAATTGTAGAACTGAAATTTTTTTTTTTGGGGGTTTAATGACTCAACAAGTTAGATAAACTAAGAATAATACATTCAAACCCTAGAACATTAGTGCATCAAGGCTGAATATATTAGATTTATATATATATTTTTATATTTTTTTTTACTCGACGAACACAGAATTAAAAATAAATGATAGAATAACCTTATCATAAAGCCAAGCTCTGAAATAAACTGATGTGAACTTGTAGGAAAAGTAATCTGGAAACCCATAAACAAGTAAATCCTAACCTTGAAAGTCAATATGATTAGATTATAAACCCTACACCCATTGAGGAAATCGTCTCAAGAACCTAAGTTGCAAAGAGATAACACCACAAAGGATTGTAAAGCATAAGTCTAAGTTCACGCAAAAATTCAAAAAGAATTACTCACAAGTTCACACAAAGTTTTAGAATTTTATTTATCAAGAGTTGCTGCCAAATAACATGTTTAAGTTATTTAAATACTAAACACCACATAATCAATGAGTACTACGACAAACCCTAGTCTACGGTACTATAGCAAACCCACATAAGTTGAAGCCTTATTTTTTTTTAAAACATTAGGAAACCCTAAAACAAACTAAAATAGATCATTAAAATAACTATAGGCTATTTAATTAATTATACAAGTCTATTAACATAATAATAATATAGACTAAAACTATTAAATAAAATTACATTAACTCTATATGTAGAATATAATGTGGCCGTATATGCTTTCATATCTTAACTCTTAGACTTGGGTTTCAATAACTTATAGCACATGCATCAAAGCTAGTTCTTCATCTTGCAAGCCTATCTTTCATGATGTAAAGTCTTTTATTAGTCGTCCATGTATGGTTTCTATCATGGTACTTTGAACAAGCCCATTCATTTTTGCTTTGATTTTCTTAGTACGTAACCTCGAAATAGACCTATTCGGAACATGTAATGGATCTTGCACAACTTGATCAATTTGTGGAGTATCTAGGATTCCATCAAAGAGACAAAACTCAACAAACTTGCTTCTTGAAAATCTTGAAGTTCAATATTACGTTTGGTATTGGGTTTCTTCACGTTGTTAGTGAGGTTCATATCAGTTGGTATCAGAGTTTGGCTCCAAGATCAGATTATACTATCATCTATATTTAATTACTTGTTTGTTGAGTAAAATATATATATATATATATATAAATCTAATATATTCAACCTTAATGCATTAACGTTCTAGGGTTTGATTATATTGTTCTTAATTTATCTTGCTTGTCGAATTATTAAAAAAAAAAAATCAGTTTTGCAAATTTTCTTTTAATCATCTTGGTTTCTTGTGTCTTTCTTGTTTCTTACATGTTCTTCTATCTTCTTGGTGTTTTCCTTACTAATCTTGTGTTCTTAATTGATCTTATATGATTCTTGTTTTTAATTTTTTTAAAAAAAATTAGCAAAATTTCCTACGTAAATACGGTAATCCCTTACTACCTTATAAGAGTTGTTTGTTTGGCTACTACTAAAGGAATTATTAACCTAATCCAATTAGGAAAAAGCTCCAAGTTTTTGACCAAAGCACTGAATTTTAAGTTTCTTGTTGCATTTTAATTCCTTGCTTAGATTAAGTTAAAAAAAATTCAAAAAAAAAAATTCAAATATGACAAACAATACAAGGATAAATTCTAAAATTTTATTGAATTTGGTTATTGAACTTCTGCATCCTTTTCCTTTCTTACATTTTCTTTCATTGAATCTAGAGTCTAATCTTGCTTTGTTTTCGTTTATTCTTATTCCGTTCTAGTTTCTTGAATTTAATTGTTTGACGAGACAAAACTTAAGGTTCTTCTCTACAATTGAGTCATTAGTTTTTAAAGAATTCGAAAAAAGAATTTTAAGTGGTAAAAGGTAAGAGTGTGAGCACAGTACTGAAAAAAAAGAAAGCCTAATTGAGTGTAAACACGAGTGGAGTGTGATAAGTGCCGAATTTTGCATATTTTCCTATTAATTTCTATTCATTTCTTGGCTAGTTTCTTGAAATTTTTAATTTTTAATTATTTATTTTTATGTTTTGTAGGATTCTTGGAGAAGAACCACCAAAAAGAGAAGAAAAACTACATTTCGATGTAAAAAATATTCAACTTACAAATTTTTAAATTTCAGAATGAATCAAGGGCATCAAATAGAGTAAAAGAGATGTGCACATAGGGCTTGTTAGGTTGAATTGTTTCGGGCTCATAAAATTAAATAGAATAAATAAGTCAATTAAATTAGGGTGATTAATTAGATTGATTTTGGACTGAGTTTATTGTTTTGGGCTTATTTAATATTATTTTATAGGGCCAAATTACTATTTATATAAATAGTAATATGGGTTTGTATTTAATATATTTTAAGTCCTATTTGAATTAGGAAAACTAATATTAGTCTAATTAGAAAGTCTAACCCTAATCACTCATAAAATCCTTTGAAAACAAAAATAAGTAGGGCTTTATAAAAGGCGCACAACTGGAGGATTTTTGAGGGGAGAAATTTTCTTTTAGAGTCGTAACAGCCACAAATTCCAGAATTGAAGATTACAAGCCACACAACAGAATTTCAAGAAAGGTGCTGTAAAAGTCAGAATTCAAAAACAACAGAATTTTCTTTTTGGTTAGGGATGATTTCAAAACCCTAGACATGATTTTGTTTCATTAATTCCAGAATATCTTTCATATATATATATATATATATATTAAGGATGTTTATATTCTACCGTTCGTATGTCATAAATTATTTTCTTGTTTATTTAGGATGGCCAATTAGATAGACTTGATTGTGATTCTATCATTAGTTTAGGGTCGTTGATTCGTAATTGTCAAGATTCTGAGACACGAGTAGTAATTGTGGTTAAAGATTGCGATATGCTTTCTGATAATTGCATATAGAAACACAAATTAAATAAACTGAGCTTATGTGTTTATTGTTTGGAATAACCTATCTTTCTCATTTTTAATGCTTTCGTTAAATTAAATCTAGAGAACTTATTCTAGGTTGTTTAATAGATAGAGATTAAGTGGAGAGCTTGTTTTGCTTAACGACGCAGTAAGGAAATATCAAAATAATCGAGCTTATGATATTTTAGGATTGTTATTTTTAAAAGATTATGAAAATCATTCTGACTATTTTACTTCATCTCTAGTGATGGCAAATGATTTCTTAACCAATATATCTCATTAGATTTTCTTTTGTTTTCTTTAAATTTGGTTGTTATTTTTTTAATTTTGTTGAGTTGTCTTCTTTTATTTTATTTTCATATTGAATAATACACCTCATCCCCCTTTTTGTGTGCATGTCTTATTTAGAGTTGTTTTAGTTCGTTTGCGTCAATAACGTTTAAATTAAGAGCAATCTTCTACGGGAATGACCTTCACTTACTACTATATTTATTAACAATATTATATATTGCGAGGATTTAACTTAGTGCGTTTCTGAGCGTATCAATTTTTGGGGCCATTGCTAGGATTGTTTTCTTTAATTTATTCATTATTCTTTTACGTTTTTATTTTTTTATAATTTAGTATTGAGTTTAATTAATTTTTCTTATTTTGCATGTTTGAGCCCACCGAAGAGGAAGTAAATCAAAATCAAGTTCAAAAGATCTTGGAATTCATAGTAGCTGATCGCCAATCAAAAGAGGAACTTTTGAATCAAGCAAGACATACACCTCTTCCAAGTGACTCTTTAGATCAATTCGTACAAAAAGATATGGCAATGAACAATCGAACACTCAAGGAGTTGGCGGCACCAATTTTGGACCAACAGCCCTTGCATTGAATTACACAAATCGAGGCTCCGTTTGAGCTCAAATTTGGGATGACACATCTCTTGCCGACTTTCCATGGTTTTGTAGGTTAAGATCCAAACAAGCATCTCAAGGAGTTCCATGTCATGTGTTCAAGCATGAAGCCAACTGGCGTCTTTGAATAGCAAGTGAAACTGAGAGCTTTTCCGTCTTCCTTAGCGGATAACGCAAAGGAGTGGCTCTATTACCTATCATCCGGCACCATCAATACACTCCCCATAAGTTGGATTTGTATAAATTGAACAAGTTCAACTTGGAACTTACTTTAAGGAGTTGTTGAAGAGTAAATGGTTTGGTGAATACATCCACAAGTTAATTTTCGCTCTTCACATAAGGCATGTTGATCACTTTGCTAAAGTACTTTTCCCTTGTGAAGTGACAATCAACTTCAATGTGCTTGGTTCTCTCATGAAACACCGAATTTGATGCAATGTGTGTAGCTGCCTTGTTATCGCAATACATGTTCATAGGTGTTTCTACTGAAAGGCCTAAGTCTTTCACTAATGATTTTACCAAAACCAATGCACTTGATGTAACGCCTGCAATTTTAAAAATCTGTAAATAGTGTTATTTATTTAGGTTCAAAATTAATGTAATAAAATTGAGTTATAAGTAAATTTTGAATTAATGAAATAATATTTAGATTAATTTTGGACTTAATTGTAAAGATTATAAAATATTGAAGTTTATTATAGAATTTTTTGAAAGGACTAAAATGAAATTTTTTTTAAATTTTAGGTTGCTTTAATAAATTTAAAAAGAATAAGGACTTAATTGATATATTACATCCCAAATTAAAATAAATTTAGCCCTTTCTTCCCCCAAAACCGTGCCACTCAGTATGTTTTTTTTCTCATTTTTCTAGCAAACCCTTTCTCTAATTTCTTTCTCAATTTTAGGTCAAACGACTTCTAATTCGATCAGTTTTCTTTCAAATTTCAGTTATAGGTAAGGTCTATAACCCAATAGAAACTTGAATTTTAGAATTTTATTATGAATTGGAATTAGAGCTACTATTTATTTAAATAAGTTATTCTCAATTTTAAATAGAAAACATTAAATTGAGTTGAATTAGAGTAGAAAACATAATATTGGATTTATCTAGCATTGATTGAGGTGTTTATGGGAAGAAATTGGTGTGTTTCTCTCTCGGATAAACAGTGATTTTGAAGGTGCTACAGTGTTTTTGAATATTGCTACAGTAACTTTAATCGCACAGTAACTATTTGTATAGTACTTTAATCTGTACAGTACTTTAATCTGACTGCTTGCACAGTAAATTCAATATAAACAGTACTTAGCTACAGTATAGTATGAACAGTTTATGCTGCAGTAATTCTGCGTAAACAATATTTTTGGATACAGTATTTAAATAAAAACCGTGTTTGTTTACTTAAGCGAAAATATATAAATTTAGGGCAATCGGAAACATAATTTAGCATAAATTAGTAATAGAAATCGTTGTTGAAAATCGAATAAAGAACTTAGTTAGTTAAATTTTGTGATAAGGGTAAAACGAAGAAAATTTTGACACTAATTGCACAAATATCAAATCTAAATTATTTACATTGTTTTATTTAATAGTAGAAAATATGATTTATATATTTGTGGTATTAGGTTATGAGAATTTGGAAGAAAGATTAGGTTAGGTGGGAGGATCATAAGTGGGAGTAATTACCCTCCCATTGTTGTAAGTAAATCGTGCATGCATTTTTAATATTTTCGAAAATCATGCGATATTCAATGTTATGCTAAAAATGGTGAATTTTAATGTTTTGGTATGCTGAGATTGTTTTTATGAAATGAAAATTGAAAATGATGAATTTTAATGTTTGATATACCGATATCGCATGTATGAAATAATTATTAAAAATTATGTCGATATGTAAATGTTAATTAATGAAAATGATTTTATGGCTCTAGTCGTTAGTTAATGTTTGTTCTAAACTATTCAGAATTCTGGTTAACACGCAATGCGCATTTCTGTTTAACGTGCAATGCACGTTTCTATTTAATGTGCAATGCGCGTTTCTGTTTAACATGCAATGCTCGTTTCTGTTGGAATTGATATGAAAATGTCTGCTTTAAGAAAAACACGTGATCACGTTCTGAATCCAGGTCACCGTGGGTGTAGGTGACACTAACTAATTGAGCCATTCTAAAAATGTTTGAAATATGAATGAATTTCTATGTTATTGATAGTTTGAAAATTCATTGATCCGGTTGCAAAAATGTGATTGCTTTGACAAGAAAAGAAATATGAAAGGTTTGAAATTCAAAGAATCAATGAGAAAATATAATTATGGCAATGCGAGGCAGAGAAGAAAGTGTTGATATGTGTGATTACAGTATCGATACATGTGAATAAAGTATCGATACATATGAATACAGTATCGATACATGTGAATAAAGTATCGATACATATGAATACAGTATCGACACATGTAAAGAAAACATTAATATACGTAAAGAAAGTATTGATACTTTTCGAGTAAGAGAGTTCAAAATTATTTACGAACTCGCCTAAATAATACCTTATGGAGAATAAATCGATATATAAAGGTAAATGTGTCAATGCTTAGTGTCAAAGAAATTTTCAAAACTAAAATTTTAATGAATGAATCGATACTAGGGCTTAAAAGTGGCGATACATTGCAAATTAGAGCTCATGTCAAGATTCTGTAAATTTTGGGGTAGTTAAATAAATAAATAATAGAGTTAGAATTTTAGAATTTGGAACCTAAGATTATTAAAGTAATGAAGATATAATTTTAGTGAAGTGTAATTTGATTGCTATTTTATTTAAATTGGTATTAATATTTGGATAAAGTTAGAAAAATTTATGAAGTAGGGTATATTTTGAAGGATTGAACGGCCGTTGTAGAGTCAAAACAGATGTTCCAAAAAGTTTACTTATAATTTCATTGGGCAATAAGTTTGTTGAAAATGTTATTTTCAATTTCATGATAATTAAACAGATAAGTATGGTGTCTTATTCCATATAGTGTAATAATGAGATGTGAAATTATTTAATATTGTTTATATAGTAGACTACTCTGAATCCCTATTATTTAATTGAGATGATGTGTTGATTTGATTAAGTTTGAATCTCGATAAAATTGGAGTGGTTTCAATTATGAGTAGGCCGAGTTTGTGTGAAGGAAATTGGGAGTGTTAACTGTTTTGTTTCATAATCATTTTGCTAATATATAATATCATCCTATTGTAGACCTAGAGATGATGAAATAATGTTAGATGTGAGGTTAGACCTAATGTTGGTTATATTATTGATAGGGACAAAAAAAATGAAAACAAAAATGATGAAATGAGAGGTAATAATAATGTAGTCAGTGAAGACATAAGACAATGTTAGATAACTAGCAGAACTTAAGAGAAATTTCATTTCATTTAGGTTACTGAATAAATCAAGATCTAGTTTTAGAGCTGAAATGAGATTTTGAGGATTTCTTTTATAGTTGTTATAATTAATTATAGTATGTAATTTTTCTTAGAAAGTATCTCTTTTGTGTTTAGTTATAGTTTCTTTTAACCAAGAAAGTATTGAGTGTGAAGTCATATTGTGATATTAATTATATAAATTGCAAAGTGTAAAGTTTGAATTTTTATTAACTATTAACTTTAATTGGTTGGCTAATTTCTGATCCCTTATAAGTAGCCCTGTTTGATATAAATTGTATTTTATAACATAATATAGTGACTGAGATGTCAGGATAATTAAGTTGTTAATTAGAGGAATTCGAGTAGGGTTAAGAATATATGTGCCACAAATTTATGATAAGTGGCATGAGTTCAATAGAAAATTTTTAGTAAAGATAGAAAGTTGAGTATGATAGAAGAATATTGGTAAGTTGAGGTAAGTTTTTAAATTTCAAGAGTTAGAAATGTAGACTTGCAATTTATGTCATTGATACTTTACTATAAAGATAACAAGGTGTGGTAAATTATTAGATAATATTTGATTTGTTTTAAGTATAAAGTGCGAAAAGTTGTTTGTTAGTACATTTTTACAGGAAAATTATATAGAGAATGTTGGGATATTTTTTTTGCAGACATATTAGGGCTATTTGAGTTGGTACTTTTCTTGCTTTGGGTGTTAGAAGTAAGGACATATAATTAAGGAATGTCTAACTAGAAGAGTAGGTAGTAAACATAGCACGGGAGAAAGTCAAAACAAAAGGCAAAAGGTGCAAGGATGAGTTTATGCTTTAACTAAGCAAGATGCATAGGCATCCAATGAAGTGACGACATGTATAACAGTTCTCTTTAACCTAAAAGGTTAAAATATTTGATTCTGAGGCTACACATTCATTTGTGGCTTGTATTGTTGTTTGTTCTTCTAATGAAACATGTTATGTGTGTTGCTACTCCTATGGGTAAAATATAGTTATAAATTATATTTACAAATATTGAGAGATTAGTTTTGAATATAAGAATATTATAGTTGCTTTATCGCCAATGAAGATGCATGATTTTGATGTTATCTTGGGAACGTATTGGTTGGCCGCCTATCATGCGGTAGTGAATTGTTTTACTAATGTAGTAATGGTTAACATTCCGAGCCAATTAGAATTTAGTTTCAATGGAAAATGATTTGTGATAGGTCAAAGGTTGTTTAATGTGATTAAGGCCACAAAATTACTAGAAAAATGGGTGTGCAGGGTTTCTTAGCTTATGTGATTACTGGAGAGTGAATCAAAAAACATTCTATCGTAAGTAAGATGGTAAGAATGATGAGACCGCAGAAGAAGTTGATTAAGAATATTACTCGTAATGGTGGTGCTCTAACAAATTGTTAATTTATTTGTTCTTTTTGGGGGAACATAATAAAATTTCTTTTAAAAATAATGATGCATGTCTTAAGCGAGAAGTGAGATCTTAGAATAAAAAGATTTTTCTTTAGCTAGTAGGAGACATAAATGGAAATAAAGTTAGTGAACGAATCCAAGTAAAATGCATAAAAGAATTAAGTAAAATGTTAAGGCTTGTAATTGAGTCATGAAATGTGTTTATTCTTTCTCAAATAATTTTGTAATTATTTATTATTTATAAAATGTTAAGGAAATGTTTAAAATTATTATTTATGAGT
>JAXCLQ010071362.1:0-12213 GCA_035584115.1 Cedrela odorata
TTAATTAATTAGATTAATTAAATAATATTTAAAATTTAAAAATAGATTACTAATAAGATTAGGAATCTATTTAATGATTTTTTAAATAGGATTTAAAAGGTTAAAATATAAAACCTATATAAATCCCTATTTTAGCTATAAAATGTACATGAATGCAAAGAGAAAATTTTCTTCAAGAGTTAAGAGAAAATTCTTTTAGCCAAAAACTCTTTACATTATCTCTTTTTAAGAACTAACATTCATGAAAAGACACACTATATAATTAAGATTTAGAGAAATCTTAAAATCCTAATTCTCTACCTTGTATAGATTACCATTGGATACCACACACTTGGGTGGCTAATCTAGAAAAGGGTGTTTGTTTAGTTTTCGTATTTGAGCCATAACTTTTGGTTCAAATATCTGATTAATATGATTCAAGAAGATTTGGAAAGAAGACTCGAAGATCTACAACTTTATACAATCACGAAGAAATCCAGATTCAAACGTTTTGAAGGTTAAAATGGCAATTAAAGGTATAGATCTGTAGAAAATCTAAGAAAGTCTTAATTTATCCCCATTGGTGGTGAAGATATAAAGTAAAATCTTAATCCTCTATTTTATATTTCATTGATATTATAAAGTATGTTAAATAACATGATCTTGGCATGGGAATTAATGAACATTAATTAATATGATTAATTAAAGTAATTTTAAATTTCTGCCACATATAATATGCTTAATTCCCAACACAAACAACGAAGGGTACACAAGCTTTAAACAAGCTAGCATTTGGGGCAAAAAATATTTCAAGAACAATTTCAACAAGTTGGTTCACGTGAAAACTATGATCGATCCTGGCAATTTCTTTAGACATGAACAAAGTATCCCACCACTTTCATCCGTGTGGAAGAAGAAAGATGATTAGACATTATGTGCAGCCATATTCAATAAATTTCTGTTATGCAATAGTTTGGCATGTTAATTAAAATAAAAATTTACTGAGAGGCATACGGGGTTTTCCCTCAAATTTTTGCTTTGTAATGATTTTCTACATGAATTTTCATCCATATGTAGTATAAAAAGTTTTGCTTTCCTCTCTTTGTGAAATTTTCTTTAAATTTGTAGCTTCACTTATAACGTGTATGTACCATCTTTCCTTTATATAGAATTGCTCGTTTAAATTGTCGAACAAATTATGTAAATTAACCCAAAAAAAAGAAATCGAAAAAAGAAATTAACGAAATATAGAGTGGCAGAATCGTTATAAATTATATTTGATAATTGAGTTTTGATTAGAAATTCTAGCAAGGAAATATAGATTGTAACATTCAAGATTCAAAATTCTCGAGATTAAAGAAATCAAGACGAAGGAGAGCGACCAAGTATATTATATTTCAAATTAATTAGTTTATCAGGCATGTATATTTAAAATAATTAAAAACTATAAATCAATAAACAAATTACAATATTAAGAAAAAAAAATTAGTATTGGAGTAACATAGGATAAGGGTACATCCATTATGTATATGCACTTGCAGCTGGGAAATTTGACTACAATTGTTTGGAAGAAGTAAACTATTTATATAATTCTATACATATAAATTAATTATTCAAAGATATGAGTAATATCATTGATATATTGGATGAGGTTCCCTTAATGTAATTTTCTTTTACTTAAAATAGAGATGTCAATTTAAATATATATAAAAAAAGACTTTATTTTACCCAGTTAAAAGTGTGAATAGTCATTATTGTCACTAAATGATGTAGTATATTGATGTCTTCTGATACTTTTTGCATCAAGAAAAATAACAAATATTGGCAATTTATAATATCATTAATAGAAAGATGTCAACTATTCAAGTAATAAGTATCAATTTATTTTTATTTTAAATATTTTAAATATTTATTATTTTAAATCAACTATTAATTATAAGATTGAAAAACATGACGGATTAAATGCTCTAGAAATGTCAACTATTCACTTAATAAATATCATATTTTTAAAAATATAAATTTTAAAACAAATTTTGAAATAAATTTGTATGATTATTTATTACATGTGACTATGAGTATGAAATTAAACTTTAATACGGTCTTTCACTCACAAACTGATAGAAAATTGAAAAGAACTATTCAGATTTTAGAAGATATGTTGCAAGTATGTGTACTGGATTTCAAGAATAGTTGGGATGAATATTTACCATTGGTAAAGTTTGAATATAGTAATAGTTTACAATCTACTGTTAGCATGGCTCCATATGAAGTACTTTGTAGAATGAGGTATAGATCGCCGTTTTATTGGAATGAGGTTGGAGAAAAAAAAAGTTTGGGGTCGAAAATTGTGTAACAAACACATGAAGCGGTCAAGAAAATAAAAGAAATTATGAAAACTTCCAAGAGTAAACAAAATAGCTATGCTGATAACCGAAGAAAGCAATTGAAATTTGCTGTGGGAGAAAAGATATTTCCCAAAGTGGATCAAATGAAAGGGGTTATGAGATTTCATAAGAAAGGAAAATTAAACCCTAGATTTATTAGCCAATTTGAAATTCTAGAAAGAGTGAGAGATGTGGCTTATTAACTCACCTTTCCTCCATCTTTGTTCGAAGTACATAATATATTTCATGTTCAATGCTGAGTAAGTACATTGCTAATCCTACACATGTGTTGAGTTATAAGCCACTTCAACTTAGAGAAGATTTGACTTATGAAAAGGTTTTCATTTAGGTTCTCGACCATAAGGATCAACAATTACGCTCTAGAAAAATTCATTTAATAAAAGTGCTTTGGAGGAATCATACTATAGAAGAGGCCACCGAAGAACGAAAGGTGAAAAATAGAGAAAAATATCCTCAGCTATTTCAATAAACAAGATACTTACTAAATTTTGAGGACGAAATTTTTGTAAATAGGAGAAAATTATAACGTCTGCAATATTTTAAAATTTCAATTATATAATTTGATATTATTTATTTTAATTAAAATTTCATATAGTTTAGAGTTCCTATTTATAATTGGATTTTGAGCTCAAAATATTATTTGGATTAATTTTTCTTAATTGTGAAAATGAGTTGTTTAGGCTTAAGCATGGGATTAGGCTCATCCCTCTAACTCATTCATATATCATTCAATTTTAACCATCCATTTCTGTTGACCTCACCCATCCATTTTGCATTATTTTAGTCAAGTGTTTTAGTTTAGGATATAGATAAATTTGAGCCAAGTAAAGTGGAGAATGAGTGATAATAATCTTGGCCATTAGATTAAAGGAATTCATCTTAGCCATTCATTTCATTTAAGTGTAAATAGGGAATAAAGAAATGATTCAATTTCTAAATTAAATCCATACATTTAAGTAGGGGAAGGAGGCAAAAGAAGAAAAGAAAAGAAAGAAAGAAATAGAAAACGTGAGGGAAGAAATGAGAGAAGAAGAAAATAAAAGTGAAAGAAAGAAAAAGAAATTAGTACGAGTCATGGACATAGAAAGATATTCGAAGAATTGGGAACAGAGATAAGTAAATTGTATATGTATTTGTAATGTTTTTAAAATGATACGTTATCTAAGCTTGTTTTTGAAAATGATATAAAACTTGTAGATTTTTGATGTTTTATATGTTGATTATAAGGTCATGAAATGTTTATTAAAAATATTGTCGATGTGTAAAGTTTATGAATGAAAATGAATTTTATAACTATAGTCGTTAGTTCATATTTATTCTGATTGGCCGAATCTCGTGACAAATGCAGGACTTGCGAGCTAATAAGAATTTTGTTTAACGTGTTATGCGCATTTCTATTATAATTGGGATGGAAAATATTCGCTTATAATTGAGATGGAAAATGTTCGCTTTAAGTGAAAATACATAATTACATTCTGATCCAGGTCATTGTGAGTACAGGTAATATTAACTGTCTGAGCCATTATGAGAATAATAGTAACATGAATGAATTTTTGTGTTATTAGAAAATTTAAAAATTCATTGATTTATTTGTTTCGGCAAAATTATAATAAGATAATATTGAGTGGATATTTGGAATGTTGATGCTAAGACCTTATGTGTGAAAGTATGTACGAGAGTTGTGATAATTATAGTCAGTTAAGTCTTGTTGTTGTTTTGGTAACTTAGCTTCAAGTGTTTTTATGGATGCATCAAAGATCTCAGGAACATTCATTTTTTGGTATTGTAGCTCTACCTCGAACTAAACTTGTTCAGTCTCATTTTGTTGTGCTTTCATATTAGATATAGTTGAAAACCTGCCACTCATCAGCTCTTCTTCATAGAAAGACACATCCCTACTAATAATGCATTTCCCATGCCTTCCATTATGACACCACAGCTTATAATCTTTCACATCATTTTGATAATCAATGAACACTTGTTTAACAACTCTTGGATCTAACTTTTCCTACTTAAGATGTGCATAAGTTGTACAACCAAAAACTTTCAAATGTTTTAAGCTAGGGGGATATCTATTCCATAACTCTTTTAGGGTTTTAAAGTTTAGTGTAGAGGCTGGACATCTATTAAGCAAATAAGCAGCAGTTGACACAACTTTTGCCCAAAATAATTTAGACAATCCAACACTTATCAGCATGCACCTTGCTCTTTCAATTAAGGTTCTGTTAAGCCTATTAGGTTGTTTTTCTGAGGTGTATGCCTTACTTTCCTATGCCTCTCTATACCATTCTTTTACAGAATTTATCATAGGAATTGCTGCAAAACTCCAGACTGTTCTCAGCACCTTAATCTTCTTGTTTTTCTGGTTTTCAACTAAAGTTTTCCATTCCTTGAATTTTTCAAAAACTTGATCTTTGGTGTTCAAGAATAGTATCCGTACTTTTCTTAAAAAATCATCTATAATTGACATAAAGTACCTTGAACCACTTATAGGAAAAAATTGAGATGGACTATAAACATATAAATGAAGATAATCTAAAACTTCCTTTAGTTCTATGGGCTCCTACTCTAAATTTCATCCTATGGTGGTTTCCTAATATGCAAGGCTCACATAATTTCATTCTTATGTGTCACGCCCCAACCCTAGGGTCCATCTATGATAATCGCTACAGACCTTCCCAGAATGTATCACGAGAGCCTGTAAGACTTTCTATAAACCATAAACACCTAAAAATAGTTTATAAATATAATTCCTATCCATGGGAGCATTATGAAAAAATTGATCTCTATGATCAATTCATCCATAACAAGACTGATTTATATGAATATTAATTTATGAAATCATTACATATAGGTTAAACAATATAATAAATTCTTACATAACATTCAGTTTACAATTTTCTCCTCAAAATCCAAATGAAACCTATTTAAAATAAGTATATATCTAGTGGACTCCAATTACAGTTGTGAGTCAAGTAAGAAAAACTTACTAGGAGCATCGTATACTCTGTACTATAACCATAAGCCTAGCAGGATTAACGCTCCTAATCTAAAACCTGTAATTGTAAGGATTAAGTATAATATGATACTTAGTGAGTAAATACATATATACCGCTATACATACATGCACACACATTTTCAAGTACATATATTGGGATTTCATTAATATCATGCTCGAAAATACATATATATATTTTATATACAATAATTGGCTATAAAACAATTTATGGGTCTGCAGTTAATTTAAAATATCCAAACTGAGCTAGTCATACTATCTCAACCATTATCTTAGCCCAGACAACGTCAAGATCCATCAGTGAGCTTGTTATGCATAAAATCATATGCAATGCATTCTAATAAAATAATCATTTCTTTTTTTGCTTGTAAAACATGCACTTATAAAACATTGTCTGTCTCATTAATATTGGCCTCGAGTAGTCACTTAGTGATAAAATGACTGTCCTCGTCATATTTGTCAATTCCAAAAGATTTCTATGAAGCCACCAGGATTTTTCATAGAGCCTCTATAACAACACACACATGCTCAACATACACTGAGCTTACCATGGCTTATCCCCCTTATGCAGCTTCACTATGGCTCCATTTACCTATACTGTCTCTTATAAGTCCATCCATAGGCTACTTTTCTGTATATATAGCAACTAACAGACAGACCCAAATACCATATCACCATATCCAACCTTAACGGCCTTAGCACCAAAATATATATGCATTTAAACATATCATTTTCAAATCAAAAGCGTAACCATGTACATCAAATCTGGCCATTATGTTTTCAAACAACATTCACAAAACATTTAATGCAAATTCAGCCTCCCTAGCCATTACATGCATGTATATCAAATAAAATCATATCATCAAACTACAATATATAAACATCCCAATATCAATACGAAATATATGAAAAATATTTATTTCTACATTTCAAAACACTTGTTTCATACACAAGCGTGCATATAATTATCACATGCAATCTATTTACATAATTGTGTATGTATAAATTTATTCACAGTAAGGGGAGGGTAATCACTCTCACTACGTCTCCTCGTGTCCTCTCGACACTTCGCTCAGGTTTTCAAAACCTAGTATCACACATACATATCTTAAATAAATTCCACGTCCCTAATTAATTATACTTATATGCATAAAAATGGAATGTTTTTAAAGAAGGTGGCTAAATGGTCTTAGTTGACACACGACACATTTACGAGGCTTAATTAACGAGCCATTTATCTAATTTATAACAATGAAATCACATGGCCATTAACATTCCAAATTCCACATTTACGTCTAAAACAATTATGTTTATCTTTAACGACATTCAACACGTACATGTCTTCATAAATTTCTATTTACTGCAGTTCTACACGAATCTATATTTTCGACAAATATAATTACAATTATTTCAATGACAAATCAACACATATTTAATGTCATAGTCTTCCAATTATCACTCTAAAAACAAATCTACGTTTCCTATGCATAATTCAATGAAATTTTCAAATTTTGTATTTCCTTCTAAAACGAATATACACGTTCCAAGTAATATTCAACACATATACCATCACCATATATCTCCAATTCATCCAAATTAACATAAATTCTAAATTTCTTATGCGAATGTAAGTGAAAATTTTGGATGAACAGTAACCTCAACATTTCAACATCCATAAAATCATAAAATCATGACTATAAGAGGCCAATAGGCTTACTAGTTTTTAAAAAAACCCTAATTTTGATTCGAAACCCATTTTTGCTCCTCGTCGTTTCTTGCTTTTCTCAACTCAAAATTAGTAGCAATGCAAAGAGGATGAGACGAGGATTTATCTAGTGGTGGAAATTTGACGAAAAATGGAAAAATTGAAGAGAAATGGAGGGGGAGAGAGAGAGTTTTTTCTAGAGAGAGAGAGGGTTTTTAAGTTTTTAGAGAAAGAAAAAGATAAGAAACTATTTGGGGGTAATGGGTATATATAGATAAAGGATGAAAATACCAAAACACCCTCAAAAATCTCAAAAATTTTTGAAAAAAAAACTCATTTTTCTAGCTAATTGGTCGACTGCTTTTTGAAACCGGTCGACCAGATTGCTACAGTATCGTAAACAGTATCATAAACAATGCCATTATAGTGCTACAATGCCCCAAAAATAACCATTCTGCCGGTCGACCGATTTTCCAATCCGGTCAACAATTTTTAATTTTTTTAATTTAATTTTTACTATAATAGCTTGATACAGTACTTGCTATAGTAATTAATTTACACTATTTAAAAATCTTGCAATTTAGTCCTTAAAACTTTGCAGTTTAGTCCATTTTTTCAGTTTTTCTAAAAATACAACTAAATTCATATTAATTATTTCATTAAGCCAATTTAAGTTCTCCTAAATTTCAATAATGTGTCAATTAAAATTTTGAATTATGTACGTGTCATAATGAATATCATTAAATTACCATTTTACTCCTATATCGAAAAAATAATGTTTCACACTATGTGTATATCTTCACCAAATAAGCCTTGTTTTTTTAATTCAACAAGGCATTTCTCTCCTAAATGTCCCAACCTTTGGTGCCACAGCATCATCTTGTCAATTTTCACCTTTTTTACAATTCCTGGTTCACCAGATCTTACAGATCCATTTAACACATATAGCCTATTCTTTCAAGTCCCTTTAAGCAACACCAAAAAACCTTTAATGACTTTTAATGTTCCATTTTTTTCCTCATAACACATTCCATTTTACCAAACATTTCTAAAGAGATCAAGTTTCTCTTAAGTTTAGGCACAAACCAAAATTTACGTAATTCTCTACACATGCCATCTTTTAAATTCAACTTAATGCTCCCTATTCCTCTTACTTTACATGCCATATCATTCCACATTAACAATTTCCCTCCATTGAATAATCTCAATTTAGAAAATAAATCTTTGTAAGGACACATGTAAAAAGTACAACTTAACTCAAAAATCCATTTACCTACAAGTTTTTCATTCAATGCAACCTACAAGAAAGTATTTCTTAATTCTTCATCTGTAACAACTGATGCTTCTATTTGTTTGTTGACAAAATTCTGCTCATTCTTAAGGTGTTTTCTTTTAGGACAATATTTTCTGAAATGCCATTCTTTGTGACAATGAAAATATTTCAACTTCTTTCCTTTGGATTTGGATCTGTGTTCTTTGTGAACCTTATTATTTTTCTTCTTTCTTCTTCCTCTCCCCAGCAAACCATCTCCAGTATTGCACTCCTTTGAATCAGTCTTCATACTTAGCTCTTAGGAACTCAATGCTGACTTAAAATCATCCATTGATACCGTATCCCTTCCACAAAGCAATGTTTCAACAAAGTGCTTATAACTTGATGGCAAAGAAGTCAAGACCATTAAGGCTTGATCTTCATCCTCAAATTTTATATCTATGGTCTCTAAATCTAAGGTAATTTTGTTGAAATCATCAAGTTGTTGGATTAAAGATCCTTTTTCTTCAAGCTTGAAAGCATATAATTGCTTCTTTAAATATAGTCGAAGAGCCAAGGATTTTCGCAGATACCTCGACTTTAATTTATTCCAGAATGCCATCACTATCGTTTCTTTCGATACTTCATGCAAAACTCCATTGCCCAATGACAAACAATCGCACTATGGGTTTTCTTCAGAATGTCTCTTTTTTATGTTTCTTTGAGATCGGCTGACATGTTCTCTTCACATGACATAGCTTCTTCCATTCCCTCGTGAACAAGAAATGCCTTCATCTTCAATTTCCAAAGGTTGAAATCATTCTCTCAAGTGAATTTTTTGATCAAAAATTTAGACGAACTCATTTTAATTGTTCTTCTCAGCCTCTGATACCAGCTATTGAAACATTGATCACAACTCTTCTTAATTCCATAAATACACACTCTTTTCTGGAACAAAAGATTAATGAATTAAACAAAACGAAAAAGAAGAAAATCAAGAAAACCAAGAAGAATATGTGTTTCTTTCAAGCAGAAATTGCCTCTGTTTTTCATTATACACACTAACGGTAACATACAGTTTATATACCTGATGTACTATATGTGTTACAAGTCTATTTGTTCTCTCAGCAAATGACTTAACTACCCTTAACAACTAACAATATTCCTCCACAAAATTTAATAGCTAAAACAAAATTAACTTCCTTCAAATTCCTTCAACTTTAATCAAGTTTTTGGCTCGGCCACAAAATCCATCTTTCCTCAACAATTCCTAAACACGATGTTTAAACATATGATAGATGATTTGATCTTGACACATATAATTTTGTTTCACATATTTTGTCGTCGATGAAGCATTCGTACACCAATTACCTTATCAAATCCGATTTCTGTATTTCAACACATAATTACGACTTGACTTGGTGTTGGTGGTTTTGTCTACCATCAAATTATATTAAATTTGTAGTGTATTTTCTTGTAATCTTCATAAAAGATGTCGATATATGCACTCTTAATTCCTATCTTGTTTAAACTGTTTCAATGGTATTTATTCTTGTACTATTCTAATTATTACCATCGAGATTAAAGTTGATTACATTATTTTTGACTTCTGTATTTACTGGACTTGGAGTTGGTGGTGTCATTAGGTGCGGGAGATACCGGCTTTCTATGCGGCGACCACATGTGAACACATCAATCGTAGTCAATGAAAGCAATAAAAGTTCAAGAAAACAAGAGGAAATACTGAAGCAAATAACAAAAACAAAAAAGAAAAAAAAAAGTGGATGTTGTTTTGGTTGACTGACAATACATGCGTTTGAAAAATAAAGGATATGAACAAAATAATGTTAGGAAGGACCAAAACAAGTAGAGTGCTATTACATCAGCTCATGTGGTGAGCATGAATACTTCCGGTTCTAAGTAAAACTTAACAGAAAACGGTAACCAACGTTGAAATGCCTGTAAAATAATTTAAAAGTAATAATAATATTTAAAATTTAAATTTAAATAAAATTAAAAAAAACTAATAATGATTAAACCTGTCAATGGTTAATTATCGTACTTTCTTGGAGTGCAGTAGTATGAAAAGATATATTGATTATATTTTTAGTAAGTTCTTCTAATTTGACATTTATATATTACATTAATTAAAAATACAAATATTAAAAATGTAAAAATAATTAAATGGGTGATACAATTATATAAAATTAGGGACATTTAAAAAATATATAAATTTAATCACATAAATTTGAATGCAAAAACAATCATTCCATCTTTTACTTACTAAACTTTTCATGCCAAAAGTGATTTTTCCTTCAAACTATTGAAAAATTTCATGCAAAAATGATAAAATCATCATTATATATGCTAATAATTTTTAATTCGTATCAATAAGACATGTTAATTAACATAAAATTACTGAAATTCAAATAGATGAATCAAGTCAACTATATATAATACAATTTTAGATTAATGGCAAAGTTTATATGACGGATTTAAGTGACCTTTATCAGAATATTTGAAAAATATGCTACTTGGATTTTCTTCGATCAATTAAAAATAAATAAACAATAATAGTACTTCATATATAAATTAATACGATACAAAATAAATAATAAAAATAAAAATAATCAATACTATAAGAAAAATCATTTCTACGACAAGACTTTCATGGATAAATTTTTTTATTTGCTATTAAAAGTGATTAAAGATGACTTATTAATTATACATGTCAATATTTTTTAGTCATTAAAATATGATATATTATGACAACATAATTTATAATGTCAGTAATTTTAAGATATAAACTCATATATAAATGTTATCATATATCTCTTATAATTCTTTTATAAATATAATAATTTTACATTTTATTTTTACAGAAATTTTACATATTTCAAGGTCCTGGCACTTGGGTGACCAAGTCATTAATGCAAGATAGATAAGGAATTCAATGACTGTACAGCAGAACTTAATAAAAATTGATGAGTTCAGCTTACTACATAAACTTTCCTGTGTTTGGTTTTCATTACTTACATGACTTTGAGACTTTATTGAACAATTAAAAACAGATGAAGATTTAGACAAACTGACTGGAAACAAAGAAAGCATAGACTGAGGCACTATGTGCTTGTTTATTTGATTTGTTTGACTTTACTTTTTGGTAGGAAGCAGCAGCCTATACTGGCCCTTCATAGCCCACCCCTCAGCCGCATCAATCCCTTCTCCTTGTCCTCGAAAAAAAAAATAACCACAAAATTCAACAATTTGGTTATTATATGAAATTAGCCTTGAAGCACTTATAAAATTCTTTGTAATGTTAGGAACAAGTAACATATATCTTTAAAAATGATTTTATGATTTTGAGAAGGTGTAGAGGATGATTTGAAAATTAAAGTCACAATACCAATATGATTAGTTTATCACTACCTTGAATTCTTCATGCACAGATAAATTTTGAACATCACTTGTCAGATGACGTGCTGCTCCGCTGTCAATGTACCATCCTTCATCAACTACTCCATCAACATTTGCCATGTATCTAGTTTTTGATCCTGGATTTGCAGATTGCATTTGTTGTTTTGGATACACATGCTGGTAAAGTTGTTGAAAGTACTGATTCTTAGGTAGTCCTGGCACATATTCCTTGTTAAACCTGCGAAAGCATGTTGCAAAAAAGTGACCTGATTTGAAACATATCTGGCTGTTGGCTTCTTGTTTCCTCCACCTCCATTAAAGATTCATCCACCTCTATAGCCTTTCCCTCCTTGAAAATCTCTAAAACCAGTGTTTCCTCTTCCTTGATTAACATAACCAGTATTCTGAAAACTTTAATGTCCTTGAGAGGCTTGATTGA
>JAXCLQ010071364.1:0-12211 GCA_035584115.1 Cedrela odorata
AAGCTTTGGTTGTGAACCAAAGTTTGAAAAGAAGAGAGAGAAAGAGAAATCCGTAGAGAGAGAAAGAGCTAGTTAAGTTTTGTGAAGCTTAAACCGTAGCTCTAAGATTCTGATCAAGCCGGAACCAGCATCCTCAACACTAACGTGTGTGGATATCCAAGGGAAGCAAAGTCGTTGCTGGTTTGGATTGCTAAAGTAAAGGTTCGGTTTTTCTTTCTTTTGTTCACAAAACAGAGTTAAATTATACACTGAAATACACATGCATGCACATATCGATCATTAGGGAGTTTATTCCTCAGGTTTATAATGACAATCTAGGCTCCCCTGCGGTAGTTGTGCGCCTAGAACTTCATTTCGTGCGTCGTACTTCCGCTGCACACAAAACAGAGCATGTTCATGCTTTCTGTTCTGTTCACTTATGCCATCCCTTGCCTTGACCGTAAGAGAAAATGAGAGTTTTTCATTTAATCTTTGATAATTCTTCATAGTTAAACAAAATTGAAAATGGCCATATATATATATATATATATATTTTTTTTTTTTTTCTCATTTACTAAAGTGTCATTATTCTTTTAGTCAAATACAACCTAAAGCTTGTCCAATAATCTTCTCAATAGTAAAAATAAAATATCATTTAGGCCCTTATATTTTAAAAAATTACAAATTGACACCAAATTCGGTTAAACTTTTTTTGACCAAATTTATTTTAATTCCATTTGTAATTCTAAATATTGATGGAATATTGTAACTTACTTTAATTCACATTTGTTTCATTAAATATAGCTCTCAAATTGTTAAAATATTTAACGAGTAAACTATTTATAGTTTTCGGCCCAATATTATCTCCGAGAGTGTTAACACTCTTGCAAATAATATTTAATCTCTCTCATAGCAAAGAAGAATACAAGTTATTGGTTGTGACATCTTAGATTCACTGCGGAGTTAGCCGTGAACTGTAATCGATCTCATCGAACTCATTACAAACTATTCGAATGCTCAACGACTATAGTCAGTGTCTAGCAACATGCCATAGTCCTTAAACCACAATGAAATAACTCTTCATCTTGCCTTTTATGATTAATTATACATTATGTTTGGATAATCTCCTTCCGTTCGTTTAATCCCAACTAAATTAGGGCTCAAGGATGTCAAAACTCTAAATTTAGTCATATATGGATAATCAGTAAATACGTGCTGAACTTGTCATTACGTACTCTTCATATGACATGTATGCTTTGGCCAAAGACTTTATTTTCAGCTGTTTACTAATATCTGTCTAGGAACTCGAATTTAGACCTTGTCAACGAAACCTCGAAACCCTTTGTATCGAGTCAATGGATTCTATTTGACAATTATTTGCATCTCGATATAAACAACACATGACCAAACCGCCTTGTGTGAACAAGACATGATTAGTCTCTCATTTATACACTATATGAACCATGTGCATTTATACTGATTAGCAACTATGATGTCTCCGGTCTAAGGAGTAGTTAATACACTATTATAATTATATGATGAATTATTGATAACATACTTCAGTATGATTTGTCATAATTGTAGTCACGTTCGAAAAATAGTTCTCTAATTGTTAATTCACACTAATGTCCTAATGACATGACTATCATATTACCCGCACTAATATCATTTCATAATATTCACTAGAGACATTCAGTGTGCCTACTGTGTGACATCGATGCCTATTCGATATTACATATGTAGGGAACTATTTAACTAATCTAATTATCTTGGAGAATTCATATGCATATTCTATCATTAGTATGTATAAATAGAAGAAGCAGCATACACACATGAATTGAAACAATTTCTTTTATTAATAAATATGTACAATATATATTATAATAGTAATTCTATACAATATCCCCAAAACTGATAACACGAATGGTTTTAGGGCATACAACAATAACAAACTCCTACTTGCACTAAAACCATTTGCTGTAGTATATAATACCTATCTTTTCAAGATTTTAGTCTTATTGCTTCAGTGTCATCACTTTAGTGAGAAGGTTAGTGACGTTATCTGCTAAAGATATCTTCCCGATCAAAATACCTCCAGCGCCAACAAGTTCTCTCAAAATGTGATATTTACGCTGAATATGTTATGATTTCTAGTGTGCTATTAGTTCTTTAGCTTGTACAATAGCACCTGTATTATCACATAATACACTTATCGGATAAGCCATGCTAGGAACGACACCTAGTTCAGATGCGAACTTGTGCATCTAAATTGCTTCTTTAGCTGCTTCTGAAGCAGTAACATATTCAACTTTTGTAGTGGAGTCAGCTGTAGTCGTCTACTTGAAACTTTTCCAATTAACAATACCTCTATTACACAAAAAGATGAAACTGGATGTAAACTTTCTATCATCCTCATCTGACTGAAAATTAGAATCTAAGTACCTATGAATACTCAACTTTTAAGATCCATAACTTAGAATCAAATCATAAGTCCTTCTCAAGTACTTAAGGATTATTTTCACTGCTGACCAGTGTTTCTCCCTAGGATTCGCCTGATATCTACTAGTAACACTTACTGCATGGACTATATCAGGTCTAGTACATAACATAACGTACATCAAGCTGCCAATAGTTGATGCATATGGGACACTACGCATCCGTTACTGCTTTTCATCAGTCTTCGGACCCATATCTTTAGAAAGATGAAAATTGTGATTGAAGGGTAAGAGATCTCTCTTAGAGTTCTCCATGCAAAATCTCTTTAGCATTTTTCAATGTACAACTTTTGGGATAATCTAATTATCCTCTTTGAACTTTCTCTATAGATTCAAATCGCGAGAATATAGGTTGCATCACTCTAATCTTTCATGGAGAAAGTTTTGGATAACTAGAGTTTGACCTCTGCCATCATGCATACATCATTACCTATCAATAATATGTCATTTATATATATTATCAAGAATGTAATTGCATGATCTTTAAGCCACTTGTATACACAAGACTCATCATAGTTTTTGATAAAGCTAAACGATTTGACTGTCTCATTAAATTGAATGTTCCAATTCCTCGAGACTTGCTTCAATCCATAAATGGACAAATGTAACTTGCATACTTTATGCGCTTCAGAAGAGTATACAAAATTGACAGGCTGTTTCATAAATAGGTTTTCCTCAATGTAACCATTAAGAAATATGGTGTTTACATCCATTTGCCAAATTTCATAGTCATAGTATGCTGCTATGGCTATCATGAGTCTGATGAACTTTATCATAGCTACTAGAGAAAAAGTTTCCTTATAATCCAACCTTTGTTTCTGAGTATAACCCTTTGCAACAAGCTGTGCTTTATAAGTCTCAACTTATCCATCTTTACTAATTTTCCTCTTGAAGATACATTTATTATCAATAAGAACTATTCCCTCTGGTAGATCAACAAGTGTCTAGACTTGGTTTATATACATGGAATTCATTTCAGATTTCATTGCTTCTAGACATCTTCTTGAATCTTTATCCAGGATTGCCTCTTTATATGTTCTAGGATCATCTTCATGATTTATTGCTTCTACTAAGTAAGATTCGAAATCTTGCTCATTAAGAAATCTATATCTCTTTGGGAGTCTTGGAACCCTAGAAGATTTATGAGTTGGGATTGGATTAACTGGGACAGAAGTCTGCTGACTGGACTTTCCAGCATCAGCATGGTTGGATCGAGGCTCAAAAAGCTCTTCTTTTAACTTGATTTCTCTTCCTGCACCTTCTTCTTCAAGAAACTCTTTCTTTAAAAAATGTGCTTCTTATTGACCAAAATTCTTTGATCAGATGGAAAATATAATTGATATCTTAAACTATCTTTAGGATATTTAATAAACTGACCTATTTCTAATTTGGAATCAAGTTTATCAGATTTGATTAACTTGATATATGCAGGACAACTCCAGAATCTCATATAATTGAGACTGGGTTTCCTACCACTCATATCTCATATGGGTTCTTTTGGATTGATTTAGAAAGAACTTTATTGAGAATGTGCGTAGCAGACTGTAGAGCATATCTCCATATAAACAATGGTAAGTTTGTAAAACTGACTATTGATCACACCATATCTAATAAAGTACGATTCCTTCTCTCTAATACACCATTAAGCTGAGGTCTATATGAAGGAATCAACTGCGAGATAATCCCATTATCTTTCAAGAACTCTTGAAACTCAGTATTCAAGTACTCGCCTCCATGATTTGATCGTAGAACCTTAATACTTTTTCCCCGTTTGGTTTTCCACTTCATTCTTAAATTCTTTGAACTATTTAAAGGATTCAGATTTGTATTTCATTAAATACACATACCCATATCGTGACATATCATCGGTGAAGGTAATAAAGTACTCAAAACCTCCTCTAGCTAATGTACTGAATGGTCCATATACATCTGTATGTACAAGGTCCAATAATTCTTTTGACCTCTCGCTTTTATTCTTAAAGGATGATTTGGTAATTTTTTCTCAAAGAGATGACTCACACGTCGGAGAGGAACCTAACGAGATCAATATCTCACTAGCTCCGAGCTGAGTAAGCCTCCTAACCTTGATATAGCCTAATCTGTGATGCCACAGATATTTAAGATTTGTTTCAATTCTACTTCTTTTATTAGTAATGAAAGAAATTAAATAACTATTACTCAACTGAAGGACATACAAACCATTTGTATTAATTGCTTTGCAATACATACACTTCTAAAATATAACGTACATTCATTTCCATTAAACTGTACAGAATAACTATTATTACATAGTATAAATACAAAAATAACATTCTATACAGCAGAAGCATAATACAAAACCCTATCTAACTTCAAAATGTGTCCTGACGCTAGTCTCATCTCGCACGTCCTAATGGCCTCTGCAACAATTGTTGCTCCATTAGCCATCCGCAAGACGATCTCATCGCCTAAAAGAGCAGAACTATTCTACATTGCCTGCAAAGAGACACAGAAGTGAGATGTAACAACAAAATCAATAACCCATGAATGAATATCAGAATTAACACTTAATTCATATTTAATCATATTATTGCTATACATACCTTTCTTAGCCTTTTTGAGACTATCAAGGTATTTAGGACAATTCATCTTCCAATGTCCTTCTACCTTGTAGTGGAAACATTTTTTCTTAGGCTTTGACTTTATTTTGGATTGTTTAGGAGGTAAAGCCTTCTTGGCTTTTGTTTTCTTAGGTCCAACTTTAGACTTTGAGATGAGAGTTGCAGCTGTTTACTAGTCCTACTGGTAGTGGCCATAAGGACATCCTCATGTCATTTACCTTTATTATTTTGTTTATAATATTATTGAAGCTCATTGTGCAACTCAGGAAGAGTACGCTCAATTGTATTAAGGTTATAATTCATAGTAAAACCTTTAAAACGAGGCATGAGTGATTAGAGAATCAAATTCACTTTTAAACGATGAGCCATCCGTATGTCCCAAGCGTCTAACTGCCTAATGATGTTAATCATCTTAATGACGTGATCATCAGGTGAGACTTCCTCTCTGAGCTTCATATTAAATAAGGTATTGCATAGCTCATACTCGACGACACGAGAATTTTTCCTATACAACTCTTATAGGGATTTAAGTATTTCATACGATGATTGCATATTCTCTTGTCGGGTCTGTAGCTCCCGATTCATAGAAGCTAACATATAAAGTCTCACTCTATAATTATTAGCCTACCATTTATTAAAGGCTTCCTTCTCCTCCAAGGGAGCATCCACCTCTAATGAGATAGGCATCTCTGCCTCCAAAACATAACCCAAGTTTTCAAACTCGAGAACTATTCTCATGTTTCTTAACCAGTCCTTTAAGTTATGACCAGTAAGCATGTTGTTGTCTAAAATATTATGAAATAGATTTGCAGATGATATTTTGATGATCACAGAGAGAAAACTGAAATGACACAAGAAAATAGTTTATTAGTGTATTGAATTACAAATAATGAATTCAACTATTAAAAACATTATTAACAATTAAACTGATCATATCAGCTCCTACTATTATTTAAATCTTACACTCCTCAAATAAGATTTAAACATTTTGTTGAATTTTAAAGAAAATTAGTGGATAATTGAATTTTCATCTACAATCAATTAACCTCACATAATAGAAATCTTGGTTAATTAAATTTGATGAGTAAAGAACTTTTCTTTTCTATATCATATACAATACTTGATCATTCTTTTGCCCTAATTTTAGATACTTCACATAATAGAATTCTTGGTATCCTACACTAGTCATATTCAAACCACTGTAGCTTCCCAAATAATATTCTTATCCTAACCTCACATAATATAATCTTAGTTGAGATTTGAATATAATTGAAAACCAAATAAGCCAATTCAAGTACACAAACCCTGTACCCCCCACATAATAGAAGTCTTGGATTAGAAAATTTATGTAAAAGAATCATTAGTTATCCTACAATAGGAGACAAACATAATATAATAATTGTTAAGGAGTTATTAATAAAGCACTCATATTATTCACATTTTATGTGAATATTCTCTCATATTAAACAGTTTTATAAAACTATCTTTTAGGGTCAAGGACTAACACCAATAATCATTCATCTCATGAACAATTACTACTCTTTATACATACACGTATGTTTGTATATCATATATACTTGTATACATATGCATAACCGATATTATTATAGTATTTTACTCTTAATATCAATTTTAACCTATACTTGTCATACAAGTAAAATATGCTTAATTAATTTGCATTACTTGTCATACGAGCATGCAAAATACTATTATGAACAATTTTACTATTTATATAAACAGTGTTACTATTTATTTGAACAGTTTGTGTGAACAGCAATACTATTCGCGTGCTCGGTCAAAATTGTTTATCTAATAAAGAATTTCATTATTCATGTTGTTTGAATTATTTGTTGCACGAATAATCATTCTAATGATTGAAAATAAATTTATTAGAAACAATTTCGATAAATTTTCGAACAATTAATCGAATCGTTTAACAGTTTGGGTTTTTAGATCAATAATTGATCTGATTGTTTTGTTTGGTCTAGATTACTTATCATACTAGTAATCTTGTTGCTTGTACTATTTATTTAATTTGTCTAACAAATCAAACAATTTAACTTAGGCTAATTAAGGTATTAATAATCAAATGTCAATTTCTAATGTTTTCTAAAATATTAAAATAAATTTTAGCATATCATTATCAAAATAAATAACATTTAGAATAATAAAATCACCTAAAGTTAATCATATTAACTATAAGCGAATCATTTTATATCAAAAACCATTAATATATCAATAAGATATGAATTATAACATTATAAACATATTTATAAAGTTAATCATTACAAAAATAATGTTTAATAAAAGAGCCAATAAAAATTAGCCAACCTATATCAATACATTAATGCTTAAATTTGACATTATCCAATCATTACTAAAGAGCCAATCAAAATTAGTCAAATTAACATTAACTTTTTAATATCATAATTAAATACTAATAATATATTATGCATAATGATGATAACATGTATTATATACAATATATTATCATTCATGCATTATCCAATATACATATATACATATTATTACATAATACATATATATACGCCTTATAAACTAATTAATTAAATTAATTAGTTATTAATTATAGATTTGAACATTTATTAATCACATTAATAAGTTCATGAACCTAATTAATAATTCATCAAATGAATTATCAATTACAACTAATCTAATAAAATTAATTATCACGTAATTAATAGTCATTACATATAATGCATGTTTAACAATTAAATATACATTATAAAACAAAATGCAACATTTGCAATTATAAATAAATATGGTCAAACATCCTAGCAACCATAACATGCATTAATTATCAAAATTGTAACTTTTCCTATGGAAATTCAACATGGCCGAATGTATGTATTCATGGTCATTAATCAAAATCAACAACATTTCATCGTACATGCCAAAAAGTGAAGAAAATCAACTTTTGTTTTCAATTTACAATGATGACCCGTATGCCTCCATTTCAATTTCTTTCAATTTCAACACATGAAATCAAACATCCATGGTTCCATATTATCATCATATGACTTCACCAATCATATTAGCACATCAAGATGATGAACTATTCATCATCTTCTCCAATGAAACCAAAAGAATTTCCATAAACCCTATATCCTCTAATTTATACCCAAACTTTAATCTTGCAAAATAAACAATTCCAACAATAAATCAAGCATATAATCAACATCATAACATGCTCTGATACTATTTGAAAGGGTTGATGAGGTGAAATTAAATATTTAGGGTTTATGGCATTTAACCATGCATTTAATTATTATTTTCACAAAATTAATCAATAATACATGCAATTAAGCTAACAATTAACTTAGAGATGAAGAGAAAAACTTTGAAAATACAAGATCTCTAAAAAATCAAACCCACTTATGCTATCCCTTACCTTGACTGTAAGAGAGAATGAGAGCTTTTCATTTAATCTTTGATAATTCTTCTTAATTAAAGAAAATTGAAAATGACTATTCATATATATATATTTTTCTCATTTACTAAAGTGTCATTAATCTTTTAGTCAGATACAATCCAAAGCTTGTCCAACAAGCTTCTCAATATCAAATATAAAATATCACTTAGGCCCCTATATTTTTAAAAAATACAAATTAATCCCAAATTCGGTCAAACTTTTTTTGACCAAATTTATTTTAATTCCATTTGTAATTTTAAATATTGATAAAATATTGTAACTTACTTTAAGTCACATTCGGGTCATTAAACATAGCTCTTAAATTATTAAATTATTTAATGAGTAAACTATTTATAGTTTTCGGCTCAACATTATCTCCGAGAGTGCTAGTTTTCTTGCGAATAATATTTATCTGTCTCATAGCAAGGAAGAGCATAAGTTATTGGTTGTGACCTCTTGGGTTCATTGAAGAGTTAGCTGTGAATTGAAATCGATCTCATCGAATTCGTTCAAAACTATTCAGATGCTTAACGACTATAGTTAACATCTAGCAACATGCCGTAGTCCCTAAACAACAATGAAAAAACTCTTCATCGAACCTTTTATGATTAATTAGAAATTTCATGTGGATAATTTCCTTTTGTTCGTCTAATCCCAACTAAATTAAGGCTCATAGATGTCAAAACCCTAAATTTAGTCATGTGCAGATAATCAGTCAATACGTGCTGAGCTTGTCATTACGAACTCATCGTATGACATGTGTGCTTTGGCCAAAACTTTATTTTCAGCCATTTACTAATATCTGTCTGAGAACTCGAATTTAGACCGAGTCAACGAAACTTCGAAATCCTTTGTATCGAGTCAACGAATTCCATCTGACAATCATTTACATCTAAATATAAACAACACATGACTAAACCGGCTTGTGTATACAAGACATGATTAGTCTCGCATTTATACACCGTATGAACCATGTGCATCTATACCGATCAACAACTATGATGTTTAAGGTCTACAGAGTAGTTAATACACTAGTATAATTATATGATGAATTACTGATAACATACTTTCGTGTGATTCACATAACTTTGGTCATGTTTGAAAAACTGTTCTCTAACTATTAATCCACACTAATGTCCTAATGGGCATATCATGTCACTTGCACTAATATCATTTATATTCACTGGAGACATACAATATGTTTACTGTGCGACATTGATGCCCATTCAATATTGCACATGTAGGGAACTATTTAAATAATCTAATTATCTTGGATAATTCATATACATATTCTATCATTAGTATGTATAAATAGAAGAAGCAGCATACAAATATGAATTGAAATAGTTTCCTTTTTTAATAAAATGTACAATACATATTACAATAATTATTCAATACAATATACCCAAAACTGACAACATGAATGGTTTTAGGGCATACAACACTAACAAACCTGACATATCAAGTCGGCTAGTAAAATGGTCAATCAAGCTCAACGAATATGACATCAGCTATAAATCTAAGAAGTTAATAAAAAGACAAGCCTTAGCCGACATTGTGGAGGAAAGATCAATATATGAACATCTCCTCATCCATCAAATTACGAAAGATCCCATGGATCGGTAACAAAAAAATCTACCCATCTCAAGCATGGCCGAGCCGATCTTAAGCCTTTTTATTGATGGAGCTTTAAAGCCTAGATGAAATCAATGTAATATATTCCTTAAAATTTAACTTTAAGGTCACTAACAATGAGGCGAAGTACAAAGCTTTAATTGCAGGGATTAATTTAGCTCAGGATTTGAAGATCACAAGATTGGACATTCACTGTGACTCCCAACTAATAGTTACCCAAATTGACGAATAGTTCCATGCCTGAAAAAATAACATGCAAGCTTACCTAGAAAAAGCTAAGCAATTTTTCGGCACTCTGAGAACGGTCACGATAAAGCAAATCTCGAAGGTGGAGAACTCTAGGGCTGGCATTTTTTTCCAAAACTAGCCTCTACCTTCAAAGGGAATACCCTTTTCTTAGTTCCAATCAAAGTACTGGAGTAGAAGAACACTGACACTAGCAACCACTGACCCTCCATAGCACAAATCAATTATCACCATAGCTGGATAAAGGAGATAAAATCCTACATTCAAGAAGGAAGACTCCCTTGTGACATAAATTAAGCCAGAAGAATTAAAAACAAATTGGTAAGATATACCATTATTAATGAAGAATTGTAAAAGTAGGGGTACAACATCCCATATCTCAAATGCCTCATATCTGAAAAGGCATCATGAGTTCTTGAAGAAATTCATTATAGAGTATGTGGCGGACATGGGGAAGCTCGTTCAATGACATATAAAATCATAAGGCAAGGATATTCTGGGCCAACACTTTCACAAGATGTGACTAAGGTGACGAAAACTTGTCACAAATGTTAGGTATATGATAATATCCAAAGTTAACCTCTTGAGAAGTTGACGTCTTTGACAAACCCTTGGCCATTTTCCCAATGGAGATTAGATCTCATTAGCCACTCGCTCGAACCAATACAAGATATGTCATAGTGGCCATTGATTACTTCACTAAGTGGGTTGAAGCTGAGCCATTAGCCACCATACAACGAAGAAAGTCAAGGTGTTTCTCAAGTAGAATGTGATTTATCAGTTCAGAATACCTTAAGTGCTGATCGTAGACAATGGAAAACAGTTTGATAATTCGAGCTTTAGGAAATTTTGTGAGAATTTCTCAATTGATCTCAAGTTCGTGACACCCACTCATTCAAAAGCCAACGAACAATTGGAAGATATGAACAAAGTAATCAAGAAGGCACTTAGGAAGAAGCTTAAGAAGCACAAGGGTGCATGAATCGATATGCTTTTTGAGGTTCTTTGGGCCTATAAGACCACTTCAAAGGTAGCCATGGGCGAGATCCCTTATAGTCTCACCTTTGGATGTGAAGCTGTAATTCTTGTAAAGGTTGATATACTAACTTTCTGAATCAACAACTATGATGAGGCTTTTAAAGATCAAAACTTACACTTAAAGTTAGAACTATTTGAAGAGAAAAGTGATCAAATAATGATAAGGGCAACGGCCTACCAAAAAAGTTAGCCAAGTATTACAATAAGCACGTGCGGTATCGTACCTTCCAAGTTGGGGACTGGGTCTTGAGACAAGTTACCTTGAATACCAAAGTACCGAGAGAAAGTGTTATCAGGGTTAATTAGGAAGGACTGTACAAAGTCATCCAGATTTTGAACCTAGAGTTTACAAGCTAGAATCTCTGGATGGAAGTAGGGTCTAGAAACCATGGAATGTTAAACGACTAAAATTTTATTACCTTTGAAATTATCAAAGACTTGTAAAATCTTTTCGGTTCTAGAAATAAATGAAGTTATTGTTTTTCACCAAAGACTTTTGAAAAATACACTGATAAACAGTACCTCCAAGTTGAGGGAAAAAGAATTTGAAGAATCAGAAGTAATATTATCCATAGCTCGAATAAGCTCTAAGCATGACCTTTGGACATACAAGAGCAAGAATGGTTTCCAAATAGTTAAGATTAAACAACCATCATGGGTAATATTGTAACACCCCATTCTTATACTTATTCAATCAATCATTATTATATAATACTATATCATTTCATACAAAGAGTGTTACTATTACATCATTCTTAAATGTCTATTATATCATAATTCCTTAC
>JAXCLQ010071365.1:0-12211 GCA_035584115.1 Cedrela odorata
GGTGGATAGTATCCATCTTCTATTACATTTAAGATTTCAAAATCTAATGTTGATAAGAAGATTTGCATCCTCTTTTTCTAGTAAGCATAATCTGTTCTATTAAAGAATGGTGGTCTATTTGTAGATTGTCCCTCTACTATTTATGTAAGATTATGACTAGATGCTATTTTAATATACTCCTCAAGGTTGTAAATCTTATTTGATTGAGTTGGGATCTGATACCACTTGTTGGCCTAGTTGGCAATACCCAAAAGGGGGTGAATTGGATTTTTAAAATTTAGAAAATAAAATAGTATGTAATGCAGTGCAGTAATGAAACAATAGTTAGACAAAGAAATATAAACACAGTTTTATAGTGGTTCGGCGAATCTCGGCATACATCCACTCTCTTAGATGCAAAAGACTTTCACTAAAGTTCTACTAATTTCTTGTTTTGACTGGATAAAAGTAATATAGTACACTTCTTCTAAGGTGAAAGGAAACCTTACACTATTTTATATGGATAAAGAGTAACCACAAAGATCTTCTTTGTTACGGGTGAAGAATTACTCAAAACCAAATTTCAAATGTATTTTTGATTTTCGCTCTCACACTAGAGTGAATATTTCAATAAACTTTTTACAAGAAAAATTTCTCTCACACAAGATTTGAAAGAATTACAGTAGAGAGAGAAAGTTCAATGTTTTCATATGTCAGTGCTGGTCAATGATTTCTCATTGATATTGATTACTAGTAAAAATGTGTTGAAACTTTATTGTATATCTTCTATTTATATCGATCCGTTTCATGAAGCTACCCATGTCCAATGACTTGATTTGATGCATTTAATATTCGCCATTAATGCTGTAGAAGTTACCATTGAGCTTTAAATTCAGACAGAGTATCGATCCATTTCTTCAAGTATTAATCTCTTGCTGATACATAAAGAAACGGATCGATCTCTTTAAGTGACCAGTATGATTTGCATCCCGAGTATCAATCTTCACTTCTCCAAATATCGATCTGTTTGTATTAGAAGTATTTTTGGGTTTTGGTATATCGATATGTTTTTATTGGTTATCGATCTGGTTTGCTCTGTAATTATTTTTCAACTCTTTTTGAAGATCATGTATCGATCTGTTGAAGTCCATGTATGGGTCTGGTTGCCTCTGTAATCATTTTGCAACTATCTGTGAAGATCATATATCGATTTGTTGAAGTCTATGTATTGATCTTATTACCTCTATAATTATTTTGTAACTCTCTGTGAATGCTAAGTATCGATCTGTTGATCTCTATATATTGATCTGGTTGCATTGGTGATTTCATCTGAAGCTACTGTCTCAGCAAATATCGATATCCTCATTTCTTTGTATCAATCTTCTTTGATGTATCGATCTGTTGTTGAACTTGTATCGATCCGTTTCCTCCTATATCGATCTATTTGTCTCTCAGTATTGATTTGTTGTTGAATTTGTATCGATCAATTTTCTCCCATATCGATCTGTTTGTCTCTCAGTATCAATCTATTTGCTTTTTAATATACTTGAACGAAAATTTTTTAAGGAATAAACTCAAGCATATTCACTTCAAGATTCTAAGATAAATTTAGGACATATTTAATTTAGTCATTATCAAAAACATATCATATATTTATGTTTGATATCATCAATTTCTCTTATGATATCATTACAAGTCATAGCCAAAGAGTTGCAAAATAATTACGAAGCAGAGCAGATCGATACATTGAGATTCCAGAGAGTTAGAAATTAATTATGAAGTGAGCCAGATCGATACGTAAAAGTAAACGTATCGATACTCAGAACCCAGATTCAAAATGTCGCACAAACAAATCGATACATTAAAAAAGGGATCGATACTTCTTTCTATTTAAAACTCAATAATAACATCTACAGCATTTATGGCGGATATTAAATTTGCCAGATCAAGCCATTGGACACAAGGGTCTTCACAAAGAGAATGAATATAAATAGAAGATAAACAAAAAAAGAAAATACAGTGCATTATTGTGAAAAAGCAAAAAGACATTCTCAAGAACATTCTTTACGTGAACAGTGACACTTTCTCTCACTACTGTAAAAACTTTCAATTCTTATTATTAGTGAATTTTTCTTTGTGAGAGTATATTGATATATCTACTCTAGTGTGAGATTTAAAAACAGAATCACATTTCTCAAATTGTATTGGGTATATCTTTAACTAAAGTAAAGAAGATTGTTGTGGATTACTCTTCACCCGTGTAAAAGCAAGTATACGATTACCCTTCACCTTAGAAATAGTTATAGTGGGTTTCACTTAACCCGATAAAAGAAAGAGATAGTAGAACCTCGGTTGTGGTGATCTGTATCCAAGAGAGTGGACGTAGGCCAAGCTTTACCGAACCACTGTAAATTATGTTTGTTTTTCTCTCTCTACACTACTGTTTTATTTGTTGTACTGCATTGCATTCATTTTAAGTTTCTAAACTTCTAAAAACCCAATTCACCCCTCTCTTAAGTGTTGCCAACTAGGCCAACAGTAATGGGATATATAGACTTAGATTATGCATCTGATTCTGATAAAAGATAATCTTTAATTGGATACGTATTTACCTTGGATAGATGTATGGTATGCTGAAATTCCTTATTGCAACATGTTGTTGCTTTGTCAACAATAAAGACTGAGTATATTACAGTTACTGAAGCAACAAAAGAAGTTATTTGGCTAAAGGGAATTGTAACCGAGTTAGGTATGTCACAAGAGTCAGTTTCCATTTTGTATGATAGCCAAAGTGCCATTGAATTGGCTAAGAATAATGTGTTTCATGATATGACCAAACATATAGATGGATGTAAGGTTACATTTTATTAGAGAAGAAATAGTAAAAGGAAGGATTGAGTTGCTCAAAGTCAACATTGAGGAAAACCCACCAAATATGCTAACAAAATCCGTCAGCTTCTAAGTTTAGGCATTGTAGAGAGTTCTTAATCTTGTTGAGTTAAAGCCCGGCTGATGATTGTATGGAAGGTATGTTTTTACTATTTTATTTTATACAAGTTAATTTAGATATAATGGTTCTGGATGTTCTTGTAGAGAGTAAATCTTGATTCTAGAAGTTTGTTGATATATGAAAGAAAGGAGGTTAATTGTTGTGTGTATAACAGAATGAAGGTGGAGAATTGTTAATTGTTAGTGGTTAATGGTTAATGGTCAATGGTTAATGGTTAATGGTTAAATTTTTTGTTTTGAGCTGGAATGCGGACATGTAAGGTAGTTTAAAGCCAACGATAGTTAGCCAATAAGAAAAATAATCGCGTAAGAGAAAGGCTTTATAAGTTGGATTGTTACTATTTGTAAAGCATTGAATGCTGTTTTTCAAAATAAAATAATGCATCCATTCTTGAAAACTTCTTCCTCTTTTTCTTTGTTCTGTTCTCTCTTTGGTTAATATCTTGATTTCTTCTTATCATTGTCAAAGACCTGAACTGATTAATTTGCTGTTGGCTGTATTGCGGTCTTAATATTAACATATCTAACCCCTAATGTTGTGAAATTATATATCTTTGACGTTATGGTAACGTATTCTAAACTTAATATGTCATAAAATATTTTCTAAACTTGATTGATTATAATAATTAAAGCAAATATATTTGCTAAAAGAGGTGCTAAATATAATTGAAAACCATACCAAATTAAAACAATACAAATAAAATTTTCTATATTAAATAAAATAAAAAAAAAACCCCAAACGAACAGAGCATATGAATCCAAAACCTTTGTATGTGTCTAGATGAGACCCAAAATCTAAATCTCTCCTTAGATAAGAAAGGTCACAATCTAGTAGTTCTTGAAAACTTATAATTTTTCTCTATGTAATAAATTATAAAATAAAATATATTACAAAGATTCTATTTCTTTTTTATTTCTTATACTACTATTCAAGTAACATGTTGGGTCATCATGTTCCCTATTAGCCTCGTTACTTTCACTTCATAAAGGGAGATCCACGTCAGTATGAAAATTCTTCTCAGCAGATGGCAAAAGTTCTCCTGGGTAGAGCAGATTCTCCTCGGGTCAAGAATATAGTCTGCATTAGTACCAAATGTCTGTAAACAAAGCAAGAGGTCATCAAGTTGCACTGAAGCCAGTCCCAATTTGTTGAAAATTTCTCAGGTAAGTTAAAGTTTTAGTAGGATTCTATTAGGCGAAATTCTAACCTAACTTAAAAATGATTGGGAAGTCAAAACTTAATAGAATTCTCTTAAGGATTAATAATAATAATCCTATCAGAAAAGAACCTGCTTGATTTCTATTTTGATTATAATAAATAATGTCATTAACCTATAAAAGGAAGGAAAAAAAGGAAAAAAATGATATATAAAAATTTTTCTAAAAAAAATGTTGTTACTCTGCAAAAAGAAAATCTTAATTGTAAGTATCAATAAAAGCATCAAGTCTTCACGTTAGCTAATCCGTTTCTACGAAAAAATAAATCACACATAGACACTTAAAAGGTAAGAACGCGGGAAAATGAGGGAACTTTCGAAGAAGAGGCTAAGGAAAGACCCTTGGCAAACTTAATGACTGAACAACAAGAAAAAGATGGGGAAGGCGGAGAATAGAGATGACAGCAAGACTTAACTCCTTAGCGGGCGTTATTCTATGCAAACAAACAAAATAAATGACAGCTTGAGAAGTCTCACAAAATTATGATAGAAAGTCAAAAGGAGTACTGGCAAAAGATATATTCCTTGATAAAACAAGATGTATTCTCTTGGAAAAAAAAGAGGGATAAAGACGAATACGAAATGAGATAGAGACGGATGGACGAAGAGGTTTTGCCAAAAGAAGAACATCTACCCACTAAGTAGAGGAAACTTCAGGAACCAATTCAAAACCATGATGTAAAAGAAGAGCTCAAAAAACTTAGGGAGAAGGTCTAGAAGTTAAGGCAAGGACGAGGATGACCTAATGTTGAAAGTGAGCCATTTTACGAGATAAAGTCACCTCTGTCCAAGGTAATATTAGACTTGACACTTCCTGTGAGATTCAAGCTCCCGCATATGACATCTACGTTAGCAAAACCTATTTAACACTTCCTCGAAAAGATACCGGGAGATAGATGTTAATACAAGGGTTGACCAAAGATGAAATATGCAGACCATTCTTCTTGACTCTGAAATGACATGCTCGGGTCTATTATAGAAGGTTATATGCCGAATGCCAATAATAAACATGAATAGTCTGATGATAATGTGATAAGGAGAAAATGAGAATTTGAACAGTTTTATCTCGCGATATCATGCCAAGGAGAATGAAGTAGTAGCCTTCAAACATCATATTAAGTTTGAAGGGCTAAAGAAAGGCATGAAAATCAGTCGATTCTAGTGGACCCTTAGGGAAAATAATGTTCCCAATTGTGAGGAGGTTTATAAACGTGCTCAAATATATATGGAGGCTGAGGTCAAGGCCGAGAAGAAGAAAGATGAAGAAAAGTGGAGAAGTATGACGAGGGATAAAGAGAGAGGGAAAAGTGAACGATAAAGCCAAGACGATGAGGAACTGAAGAGGAGAGAATACAAGAAAAACAAAAATCACTTACAAGCACATTCCCGAGACCAAGGGTTTAATAGGTAACCTCGACTGGTCAGAAAAGAGACTCTGGAACAGACATCACACTCTCCTCCTACCCCTTCGCCTACAGAGGGGAAGGAGGTTAGAGTATCTAGAATCATAAACCATAGGACCATCACACCACTAAAAGCTACCCTTTATCAGAGTTTTCAAGTTATAAAGGAAAGAAAAATATTGATAGAACCAAGACCGTCACAATTACCAGCAGCTAGAAGGAACAAGGATAAGATTTTTGCTTTCCATCAGGATCACGGATACATTACTAATAAAAGCTGGGATAAAACATTCAACCAATAGAAGAATGTCTCCATCTAAGCTGAGGTCGACAAGAATTTATCCAAGAGATACACAATCACAAATGGATCACCAATATGATATTGGTAAAGAAGGCTAATGGCAAATTTACAATGTGCGTCAATTTCACAGCTTTAAATAAGGTTTATCCCAAAGACCATTTTCCTCTACAGCAAATTGATTAGTTTGACGACTCCACAGCATGCCATGGTCTCTTCAGCTTAATGGATGCTTTTACAGGGTAAAACCAAATAAATATGTTTGAACATAATTAGGAAAAAAAACTGCCTTCATCACTAACCAGGGCATGAATTACTATAAAGTAATACCTTTCAGACTAAAAAATGTCAGGGCGACTTATCAGAGATTGTTGAATAAGATTTTTAAGTCGCTTATCTGAAGAAGTATGAAAGTTTATATCAATGATATGATTATAATGTCTGTGAAGGTAAAAAAACCATACGAATGACCTCAAGGAAACTTTCAGTCTGCTATGGAAATAATAAATAAAATTAAATTCCAAAAAGCGTGTTTTTGGTGTCAGTTTGGCAAGTTTTTAGGATTTATGGTCAACCAAGGAGGAATAGGGACAAATTCGAGAAAAATTGAGGCAATTATTAAAATGAAATCATTAAGGACCTTAAAGAACGTACAAAGCTTAGCATAAGTTGTAACAACACTGAGTCTTTTCATCTTAAAATCCACTAATCACCATTTCAAATTCTTCTAAGTTATGAAGAAAGGAAAAGAGATGAAGTGGACTGAAGTGTGCGAAAAAACTTTCAAGAATTGAAATTATATCTGACAAGCACACGGCTATTAGTCCGACCCGAGGTCGGGGATGAATTACAACTCTATTTGGTTGTATTTGAGAATGTTATTAGTTTTGTGCTTATATACTACACCAGTAAAGCCTTAGTAGATGCTGAGACAAGATTTACTTTGCCAAAAAAAATTGGCCTTGGCATTAGTGGTAATAACAAAGAAGTTAAAACACTACTTTCAAGCTCACACCATTATTGTTCTCACTAACCAACTGCTCAAACAAATACTACGATTTGTCATCTCGGGACGATTGGGAAGTGGTCTATTGAACTCAGCGAGTTCGATATCCAATAGTGCTTGAGGACAATCATTAAATCCCAGGCAATAACAAATTTTATAGTTAAGAGGTAAGTTACCAATGACTCGATTTCAAAAATTTTAAGCGTTAATGCTTCTAGCCCTGAGGATGACTAAAGAAAAATTCTCATATAAAGGTTGTTTATTGATGGAGCATCCAATGTCCAAATATGAGGAGCTTGAGTTGTCAGCATCTCGCCAAAAGAGAATGAAATCACATACGCATTAAAAATTAATTTTGAAGTGACTAATAACGAAGTTGAATATGAAGCCCTTTCGGCAGGTCTGAGGCTGGTCGTATAATTGAATATTGAAGAGTTATACATGGAAAGTACTCTCAACTGGTAGTGAACCTAGTTAATGAGCAGTTTCTGGAATGGGAAGAAAATGAAGGCATATTTGGCTAGAACAAAAGAATGATCACAAGAGAGACCTCATTCTTATTGGCTTTTGGGTATGATGCGGTTAGTGGAATTGTGAGAAAACCTTGGAATGTAGACATGCCTAGGAGATATTATCAATAACAGACATCTTTATTTATTTATTTTATGTAAAACTTTTTCATTTAATAATTGACTCGATTTGGTAAGGAAATGAAAATTTTAAAAGATCAGGTTACTTTCAGGTAAAAATGAAAATATCCGAGAGTACTACTTTTGCATTGAAAACTCATATTAACGTACTCTCAAATAGAAATGAAAATACTCAAGTAAAAATGAAAATATCTGAGAGTACCACTTTTGTATTGAAAACTCATATTAGCGTACTCTCAAATAGAAATGAAAATACTCGAGAGCTATACTTTTCTATTGAAGACTTAATTTAATGTACTATTGGATAGAAATAAAAATGGCCGAGAGCAATAATTTTCTATTGGATTCAGTTCAGAGTATTCTCATGTAGAAAACTCGAGTACAACACTTTTCTGTTGAAGGCATAGATAAGTGTATTTTTGGGTAAAAACGAAAATAAACATTAACAACATCTTTTTTTTTTTTTTTTTTTGTGCCAAAAACAAAGATCAAGTATCTAAGGGAAGAAGTGAAATTACGATTCAATTTTTTTATTACTCTTAACTTGGTTGTTTTTACGTAAATCTAAGAGGAAACATGGTTAGAAATGTCAATAATCATTATGCTCATTAAGCTCTAATTGTTCAGCTAAGTATTCTCTTAAACAGTGTGTTTATATTTGGAAAAATTTTTAAACTACCTAAAATAACTACTTTCATAATTTGTTTTACTAAACAAGCTGAAGATCTTATTTTTAAAATTTTCTCTGCTCAAAAATATTATTTGTGATCAAATCTGAGATCCGGTCACAAGCATAATAAAAATAAAATTTTCAATTGGACCTAACTTTAAAAATTTTGAATTGATCCTCGTACTTATAGAATTAATGAATAATAATAATTTATTTTAAAGTCTTGCATATTGGTACAACCACTTTGTTCTATGACACATTTTTATTGGAGACCAATACACATGATTTTAAAATTCTTAGTTATTATTTGTTAATTGCAAAGGTATGAGAGTCTATTACATATTTTCAAATTTGGTGCATTTGAAATTTTCCATCACGATTTCTATAAAAAAAAAATTTAAGATCGAAAGTGAGACAGAAACTCAATTTTTAAAATTTTTAATAGACCCCCCTAAGTTTTGTAAATAATAAATAATTGTAAAATAATTTAATATCTTGCATATTGGTACCCAAACAAACCAAACCAATGAGTGTAAATATGCAAGACTTTGAAATATTTTGTTATTATGCATTAATTTCAAAACTTTAGGGGTCCATTCAAAATAAAAAGCAAATTTCGTTTAACTTTTTATAGTGGAGGGCATTTTTGACCAAATTCATATATATATATATATATATATTTGGCTTGTTTGTTAAAAAATTATAAAATTTTTTATTTTGATAAATTGATTTATAAACGTGACTAATTTTTTTAAAAAAAATCTTTACATAAATTCAAGAGAAATCAAAGTTAAAAGAACCAGTTATGATTATGCATGATATCACACTTAAAAGAATAGTTAATGTTGTCACCATTTTTATGCGCCCTTTCAAAATTTAAAACAGGTACTTTGAAGAGTCACAGCTCTCTAGTGGAAATTATGGAGTTGAGGATAAAAAAAAATGATCTATTTTCTGTCTTTTAGAAAAAACCTAAGTATCAAGAAGAATATCAAGACTCCACCTCAGCTGATTTATTGTTACGAAAAAATAAATCAAACATTGACACCTAAAGAGTAAAAATCAGATATCAACGTAGCAATTTCAAAATTGAATGACATTTAATAACATGTTTGTAATGGTCACTAATTAAAAATTATTTATCATGACATTTAATAAAATAAATCATGATTCTAAATAAATTCAATTCTAGTAATCATTTTTTTTTTAAAGAATATAATACTAGGTTCTAAGTCATCTTCATTTTGCTAAAATTTTAAAGTTTCCAAAGAATGAGATGAAATTATTGTCACATACCAGTAAATCGGTATCGTAATGGCATAGAGGTAGGGATAACCTACTGCTATAAGCCTCATAATGAAATAAAAATTTTAAGTAAATTCAGTTTCGACATAAAATATGTTTACAATCATAATCAATTTCAAACATAAAACATACTAACAGAACATCCACTGCATATTATTATAGTTCCAAAATTATAATTTCAAATAGTCAATTGAAAATAGAATAATATGCATGGATGTATACAAATTTCGGGTCAAATATCAAACCGCCCTTCACCATCTTCTTCTTACATGTACCGGTACCTCCACAGAATATAAATCAGAATGTACTTTCAAAGCACATAAACTTCCCCCCTTATGTCTCCCGGCTAGGTTAAGTAAAAATTGAAATAACGGCTAGCATATTATAAGAAATACAGAAATCAGAAATAAAACACAATTCAAAACAAAATGGCCGCCTTTTGGCCTCAAAATTAATATCTCAACAATTCCTCCACAATAATATATATTTAGCTCAAAGTAAATCTCATTTTCCATATAAAATAGAATGTAAATCAATTCATAAATAAATTTTTCCTTATCTTGTAAAACATTAAATTTTATAAAACAGTTTTAAAGAAATGAAAAGCATATAAAAATTCACTCACAGGTGTCACCAAAAATGGAAAAGAGACTCGATCACTAGGGGCTGGATGGCCGCTCCCTCGGCGTATCTATAACACATTTATACTAATTATTAACATAATAATTGAAGTGCACATACTTAAAATTTAACTATGACGTTGACATACTATAAGATTCCCCTCCTTTATGAATTCTATTTTTATTTTACAATCTGAATCTAACGATTAGTAATTGAGGTGTCTATTATACTTAATTCACTATTACTAACCAATTACGCACGATAATATATTATTTTGAAATCTAAATCAAGTGCAACCATACTGCCACTATTTATATCTTTTGATAAAATTTAATTTTACCTAATTTAACAACTAATCGGTTTAATTCTAGTCTAAACAAGTATAATTGACAAAATTGTCTGTGATGAACAGTAATTCTGTAATAAACAGTAATTTCTATGATGAACAATAATTTTCGTCATGAATAGAATTTTCGTCATGAACAGTATTTTTCGTAAAATGCAAAAAATACAACAACAACGATGCTAGGAATCATACTGAGGGATCAATTTAACCCTAAGACATCCCATTTGCGAGTAATTTTGAAAATCCCCAAATTATAAATAGTAATACTATTCGTCTCCCAGTTTAATCGTAGACCAAATCTCTCCAACAAAGTTTCTAAAATGTAGCTCGTGTTGTGTACGTGTGATTTGCAACAAGAAACGGAACTTTAATTGGTTGGAAATTGAGTAATTTGAAGAGATTTGAAATTTTTTTTAAAAAGAACAAAGTAAAAGAAAGCTACTGGAATGAAGAATGAAAAACAAAGTAAAATTTAATGAAATTACTATTTTGCCCTTGAAAAAAAAGAAGAAATTTAATAGTAAGGGAAAATATGTCATTTGTAATTTTCATATACATATACTATGTTCTAAACTTTGATTCTCTCTCATCCGATCTCGAATTTGACTCAAATTTAATTCAAATCGATCATTCTCGAGTCCTCTTTCAGCAGAAATAAACCGTTTATCAATTGAATTTTTCAGTCAACGTCGGTTTCCGTTTGAAAGTTGGGTGCGCAGATAAGGCATTAAAGGAAAATTTTTTAAATTTAACAAATTGTTATCAAATCACTTCCAATAGCTAATTAAACATTAATATAAAGTTAATAGCTCAGTTTTTAATACCTCCACATAAATTTATAAAATGACAAAATTACCTCTTATGTATAAAATGACCGAAATGCCTTTAGTTTAAATTTTGAGGTATTACAATTATATATATTTCTACTTATAAAATTTGGTGTTCAAACTTGATTATCCTTCAAATATAAATAAAATAACTTAATTACTTCTGAAACAGAAAAGAATTTAAGACTTAACACGTGCATGATAACTAACGCGATAATGGCTGTCAAGTAACTCAAACTTCTCATTGAACAAAGCTCAATCTTAAGCTATTACCACAAGTTCATGAACCCAAAATTTGATGCAAAATTAAGGACCGAAAAAGAAAATAAAAGAGCATCCGAATCTATAAATTTGATCAGCGTTAATGGTTTAATTTAAGTAGTTGGATAACTTTTATAATTAATTAGATTGAATTAATCTATCTAGAAACCGTTTTAGTTAGGTAGGTATAATATTAATAATTAGACACTTATAATTAAAGATGACAATCAATAACAGTTCACGACAATAGAGAGGCGCATGCCAGTCTAGCTATTCTCATGACATATTTTTGCGGGAAATTGAATCTTTTTCTTCACATTATATATATACGACCAAGTCAAGATTATTAAACATGTGTCTGGAGCAATTTATAATATTCAAGTATAAAAGCCATATATTGTACATGTTTGTGAGTTATTCTGTTGTTTACAGTCATTTTCAAGTGCTCCAGGTTATTAAACTAAAGTCTCCCAACATTGGAGGCAACGGTTAATTAAAATCATTAAGAAGTATAAGAATATTGTTGTGCAAAATCATAAGTATACGAGTCGAACAAGTAATAGAGTGATGAGATAAATATCGTCCTACGAGGATTGTTGTAAATTAATTCCCAAGACTT
>JAXCLQ010071366.1:0-12209 GCA_035584115.1 Cedrela odorata
TGCCAAGTCTTGAGAATTAATTTACAACAATTCTCGTGGGACGATATTTATCTCATCACTCTATTACTTGTTCGACTCGCACACTTGCGATTTTGCACAATAGTAAGAAACTAGCTATGGTCAAAATTCATATTATTAATGTTCATATGTAATTAGTAAGAATTAGAAATTGACAAATTTATACTAGTATTGTTAAATAATAGTAGAGAATTTAAAATAAATAAATTGATATTATTAATGTTAAATTGAGGAGTTGAAGTTGGAAATGGAATTGTATTAATGTATATAGCATTTTAAGTTAGTAGAATTGGTGGCTATCATGTGTGTGTCATTGTACATATTGGTGGAAATTAGAATATGGTGGTGGTTAATGTAATTGTTATTAACATATGTATGTAATGTTTATAATATTTGTAACACTTAAGTTAATAATATAAACTTGCATTTAAAAAGATAGAATGCTTAGTACATCATATGTGTTTATGATGACTTAAATTATTATGTGTGGATTTGAGATGGTGAGCGGTAAAATTGGAATCGAATCTCGACAATTTCGGTAGGCCGAGTTTGTTTGAAATATTTGGGAGTGTTTGGGATTTGATAATGCGGATATGTTGGAAAATGCATTGAATGAATTGACGCGAATGGTAACATGTAATGAGTACTAAAATGTAAATTGTTGTAATATACATATCTAGTTATATGTATGTATAGGTATATATAGAATAGTGAATGAAGTGAATATGATGATGAACATGTTTTAAGAATTCGTTAAGTATCATTTTTGGGATATGTGGTAACGACGAATATGAATGTGTAACTGAAATAGGTGGTGTTAATTTGTGTTTAGGTGCGGAACATTAACATAAGAACTTACTTGGGAAGAGCAAAAACAAATGTAAGTAAATCATGCATGTATTTTAATATTTTAAAAATTATGCGATATTCGATATTTGATGAAAATGTGGTTTATACATGTTGGTACGCCAATGAAATTCTATGAAATGTTTATGAATTTGAATATTTATGCTGATATCGCATTTAGAGAATAAGTATAAAATGTTGTTGATGTGTGAAATGTTTGAAAAAGAATGTGTTTTATGGCTTAGTCGTTAGTTATGTTATTCTGATCTAGCCAAACCTCGTGTTAAAGGCGAGATTTGCAGGCTAGTAAGAATTCTGTTTAGCGCGTCGTACGCGTTTCTATTATATGTAAATATAAATGACCCCTTAATGCAGAACACATGATCACGTTCTATAACCGGGTCACCGTGGGTGCAGGTGACACTAATTGACTAAGCTATTTTGAATATGGTTGTATTTGAATGAATTTTATAGAATTGAAAAGTTTGAAAATGTACTGATTGTTTAAGTTTTTCATAATTTTGCAATGCATCGACATATAACACTTGTATGATTTACTTACTGAGATGTTTATCTCACCCTTTATTGAAAATTTTATTTTTCCAGATAATAGGACATAAGGATGACCAAGTACACAAGTGAGGATGTTAGGCGTATTCGTAGTTTTATTTTTAATATATGTAATTTGTAGATTAGCTAAGTAATGTATATAGACTTGTAGGCTAGTATGAATATTTTTGGATATGAAATTAACAATCTATTTGTATTAAAAGGAGTTGTAATGTATGTATATTTATATGTATTAAAAAAAAACAAATTGTTGACTAGAAATGTTTAAGTTTTGTGTAATAAAAAGAATAGCATTGTATATAAGAAATGTAAGTATGTATTTGCAGTTAATAAGAAACAGGTGTGACAACTACATCAATATTTTGTACTACTGGTCCATCCCCAACATCTCCAACCGCTCTCTCCTAGATAGACTCAGCTCTCTGTCCCATATCAGCCTCAGTAGAAGGGGGAACAGACCCTTGATTTGCTCCTGCACTCGGTGGTGCATCCCCTCGTCTAACTCTTTGCCTTGGCTACATGGTATCTATAAGAAAACAATAGAAATTAGATAAATCCGCAAGGTACTTTTATTCTATAGGTGATGAGACATGCTTCGAGGAATGAGGGTACTAAAGAAGTAGTCCCTTGTATATGAGTATCCCGAGTATACTGCATATACAAGACATTTTGCTGCAGTCATTGACCCCTAGACCATGCTCCAATACTAACTTTATAATTTTCCCATTTCAGAGATGCTACCGGCAGATGACAGATTCCACTGATACCATTAGCCTTTGACTAAATAAAATATCTGTAAACTGTAAATGGTCACTTGTGACGTAATATCAAAGATACACATAATCTCAAACAAAAATCATAAAGATTGGAAACACTCCTGTATATATATAAAATCAAGGTTATACAAAATATCTGTCAAACTATAAATAGTACGCAAAACACATATATCCGACTACAAAAATACTGACGCGTTCTATATGAACGTTGAACCATACAATGGACCTACACTAGTGACTGCAACACTGGCTCTCCCATATCCTAGTCACAGGTCTCTATGCAACATCTGTAATTTTTACTGTTGTATGAAATTAGAAATTATAGATTTATAGAAGGTAAATTGGTAAAAATAGTAAGGATAAATTTGGACTTTTATATGAAGTGTTTTATAATGGAAATATTATAGAAAGATGGATTAAATTTATTAAATTAAAAATTTAAAGACTTGATTGGATGATTTTGAGAAGTTGAAGGACTAAAAGGGTAATAGCCTAGAAAATATATTTATAAAACCTAAAAACTCTACACTCTTCATTGTTTTCTTTTCTTCTTACCCGTACCTTTTCCTTTCTTCGCTCCTGGAAAATTAGGCTTTCATCCATCCAAATCAAAAATCAACAATCATTTCTAAGGTTTCAAACTTCTTGCTAATCAAGGTTAGTTCTTCAATTTTTTTAGCTCTTTTTCATGATTTGGTTGAGAAATTTGGTGGATAAATATGTAAAATGTGAAATATGAAATTCCATATATTTAGAATTAATTTTAGTTGATTTGTGTTTAAATAGTTAAGATTAAAATGGGATATGAAAGTATGAACAAGGAAAGAAAAAGAGAGACAAAAATAGGGGAATTAAGCTTACTGAATAGGGGTCCGTTTTGGTATTTTTATGTTTGAGTTTGTATGTGTTTGTATTTTTATGATATTTTTCCTAGGACCTAGACATCTCAAGAAGACTTTGGTCTTTGAATCACCTCAATTCAATAAGTAGAAAAAAAAGTTATGAATTTGTGAAGTTAATTAATATGCAAGAATCCCTGTTATAGCGTAGGCTCGAGAATTTTAATAAATCTTTAGGATTTTGTTCTTGATGATTAAACAAGTTATTTTTCCCTTAAATTAAACTTGTATATGGAATTTATCCAACTAGAATCACCTTAAAATAAGTTACCAAAATAAAGTTATGATTTTTCAAAATCTGAACATCAATATGGAATTCAAGTTAGACTTTAATATTTCAAGAAATTTGTTATAGATAGATGATTAATGATTATGGATTATCATGGCTTATGAATGTGTGGTTGTCTACTAATATTTGAGCATATATTAAAAGAAATAAAAAAGAATTGAGTAATAGAAGAAAGAAGAAATGGATAAATTGTGGAAGAAAAAAATGAATGGAAATATTGAAGGGATTTAGGCATTCTAAGTCATTTGAGTATGTATTTTATGATGTGAAATAATTATTAACTAATATATATATATATATATGGATTGAGTAGATACATTTTGCGTGAGAGAGAGACTAGACCACGTGAATCGCGAAATATAAGAATTCAACGATCTTTGTGAGTATACAATTTATGTGACATGTTTTATTTAATTACATATATAAATCTTGAATTATTTTGTTAAATGAATATATTGATTTATAAGACGGAAGCATTCTACAGATATGAATATGATATACGATTTTCAAGTATCAAAATATTCTCAATTCAATTTTGAACAATTATGTGATTTGTTAATAATTATTAATATTTGGCAGTATGATTTGTAAAGATGGTTTATAAGGATATGTCTATGGATGAGATTATTTTTTTATGGCAACAAATGATTTTGGCTCCACTGAACTTAGTGTGTGAGAGTATGTCCCTATTAAAATATGAGAGATGCGTGCTACACCTTGGTGGTGAGATCTACCTCCAGAGTACTTTATTCTGTTGATTGAAATATGAAACCTGCGTGCTACACCTTCGTGGTGGGAACCACCTCTATAGTCCCTTATTCTATTAATTAGAATATGAGAGCGTGGTGGGAGCCACCTCCCGAGTTCTTTATTCTATTTGTTGGATTTGGGAGCTACATGCTACGCCTTCTTGGCGGGAGCCACCTCCAAGTCCCTATCCAATATATTAGCCCTTTGGAGGCGCATCATACTACACATATGCCTTTGGGGCGTGTTTATAGTGTTATTAGCCTTTGAGGCTAACTACTAGTATGCCATCGTTCTATGGATTTCCACTGCTAGTTTATGAATATAAATTATATATGACAGTAAGGGGAGCCTAAGAGATGATGCATGGATTGATTATTATGAAATTGTTCTACATGATTCTACGACAAATGTTTTTTTTTTCAATTATAGTAAAAACTTTTCATCTACATGGTATTTGTTTATATGGTTATTAGAGATACAACATTGGCTTAAAATAGGTGATATTGATTTTATCCTTAATGCTCTTGTATACTAAAAATTGTATACTACCTTGTATCATGATTTTATTAAAATGTTTTAACTGGTCCACTCACTGAGATGTATAATCTCATTCTTTTAGATTTTTCCCTTTCCAGGTAATTGATAAAGTACAAGGTTATTACCTTTCTCAGCTTTAACAGTTGAAAATACTTGACTTGGTGGACATTTATTTTGCATAGTTTAGAGACCTATGTTCCATTTTTTGATATAGTATTATCTTTTTGTGGCTTTTGGATATGTATAAGTGTGTGTGTGTATATATATATAATTCATAATTATAAATCATGTGGAAGATACCTAGATCTTATATATTGATAGATGTGGTTATATATATATATATATATATATGAGAATCATGGATTGTATATTTGAGGATTATTTGCAGGGTAAAATGGATGAATATATAGAGGATACTCTACCACAATTTAGGTTGAATTCTAGTTAAGGTGTTTCACTCCAAAAGTACGTAATGGCTCACCAATGGAATGGTCCTACAAAATTGAAAGGTGAAGGGGGTCAGATCTTTGAGAAGACCTGGTGAATGGAACTAAAAAGACATTTACAAACAAATTGTTAGAAATATAACAAGTAATCAGAAGTAAATCTCGTTATAAAAAACTATTAAAATAATGAAAAAGTAAGTCATATTCAACCTGTTGCATTTAAAACTCTCTCTTATAAATTTGAAAGTATCAATAAACTACACCCGAGAATGGGTCATCTGGTCATTATAAAGGAGAGGAACCAGAAACGTCCCCTTGATTCTCTCATCTACAATCCATACAAGTCGTTAAATCTCGAGTATCCGGGAGGGACCATAAAAATAAATCAAATATTAAAGTGTATTCATCAAAACTCTTTTCCAAGAAAATGTCACAAATATTTAAATTAAAATAAATTAGTTCTCATAGTAAATTAAATCATCATCAAGAAAATGAAATCATCATAAACTAGAAATATAATGAAATCCTTAAGAACAACTTCACATATAAATTTTCATAAACACCCATAATTGGAAATTTTTATTTGCTTCGTTTAATAAAATAAGTAAAAACTAATTTAATAATAAATAAAAATGATAAGTGGCATACTCAATAAATTAAAGAAGTGGCTAGCTATGTCATGGAGATGGAGGAAGTGAATCTGATCGTCAATTTATAAATAAGGTCGTTGTTAGGATTAATCGTAATACAATATATTTATTCAAGCAATCATGTTACGATGTATGAGTCACCTAAAACCATTGAAAATAATTCAATTGAGATTAATATACCCTTTTCAGACTTCAACTTAAGGTTACGGAATTAAAGGTGCTCTAATTTGGATTTTTCGCTTTTTCTTAATTATTCCCCTGCATATAGGTCGATTTCAAAAATTCATTGCAAACAATTGGTAAGGAGTTCAAGGCTAAAATTTTATAGGGCATGTTCCTATGTGTATAGTTTCAACACATTTTTACAGATCCTAATTTCGTTACATAAATCTCAAGTTATGGCCAAATTAGTCACTATTGTACAAGGGATTTCACTTCAAATCTCACTACAAAATTACTATATTAAAAAATCCAATGCTATCACATGTAGTAATAAAAAATTCTGAAATTTAATTATGTTAGACCTGGTTATGTCTAGTTTATATCAGTTTTTATGGTTCTTTATTTTGAGTTATATAATTAAAGATATGGTCCATTCTTTACACCCTACTCAACCACAATTTCCGCAATAAGCATGCCAAACATATGCATCCAATTTCTACCCCACACTAGTATGCAAGACCAGGCCTTTAACTCAACATTTTTCAACTTTAAATTATGCACTTTCATGCCCCAAAACATATCCAAAATAAGCTATATTCATTCACACACCTAAACACATTAACAAGACTCAATTAACCATCATATGCTCAATTATAATGCACTATCCCTTTCAGCAATTTACCTTATTCAATTTATAGGCTACCTATTTCATCATTTTTACTTCAATTTGTTAACAAACATACATTAAAGCCACTAACCCAACTGGTTGAACCAGCTCCTTCCATAACCAATTCAAAAGCTATGCATTTCAACACCAATAACTATACTACAGGCTTCCTTACACCATATTCTTCACATAATCACATCAAACCTCATCATTATTTAACATCCAAGTAATTAGGATTTCATAATCTCATCATCATCATCTCAATCATCTTTCAAACATGATTCATGCATCAAAACAACAACAAAACATATAATCATATAGCATAACTATATATCATCATCATATAACCAAATCCCAGGAAATAAATCAATTTCCACTCACCTTAATCAAGCCTTATTCATGCTCCATGGCTTCCTCATGCTTAGTTTCATCTTTAATCATTTATTTGACTAGAATTAAACTTGATTTGTCTAGCTCACAGTTTTGGAAGGAAAATGGTAATGGTTTTATTTGTTTTGGTTCACGGCAAGGAGTGTCTCTTCTTCGAATTTTTGTTTCATTTACTTGTTTATATTTTTGGTAAATAAAAGGGGAAATGGTAGAGTTTTCTAGAGCTTTTTGATATTTTAGTTAATTATTATATTTAAATCAATTATTTGGTCTCCTCCTGGCTATAATCTCATAACTTATCATATTCAGCCTCCTCTTGACCATAATCTCATAACTTATCTTATTCAGCCTCTTCCTGATTGTAATCTCATAACTTACCATATTGAGCCTCCTAGTGGCCGTACTCTCATAACTTATCAACACTTCCACACATAACTAATATTTCAACCTATCATTTCCATATACATAATCATAATCATAAAATAATTATAAATGTCATATTAAGAAAAATAGGATAGTATAGTATTTCACTCACTATTATGGCTTGGCCACATAGAGTCAATGAGTGGTCGGTGAGTCCTTGGGCTGGCGTTCTACAGTGAATAGTTTTCATTAGGATCTACAACATATCATGGTTATCTTATAAATAAATAAATATATCATGCATAAATACTTCACCCCATTAAGCTAATACGATTTCGAGTCACTATGATATTCTAACTAATTTTTTTTTCGAATCAACTTCACAATTCATACTCCAGATTGAGAGTAAGTTGAAACTCACGATGTGTTAATTCGGCAACATATCTGTCACGCCCCATCCATAGATCCGAGTATGTAACAACCACCACACACTCGCGGTGAATACCTTCCACTAGTACTCCCTACGAATGTATAAGGCTTCTGCATTTCTAGAACCACATCCATATAAATAAATTTCATAATAATATTATATAATATATATATATATACATAATACTTATGAATGTAATATTTTTAATAACCCACTAATTATACAAAGGTTATGGATCCCTCCTAAAAATACATAGATATCAAAGGAGATAATTGTATACCCAACAGAATCTTCAATACACTGCAAACCTCAAACCTTATACTTGGAGAGTGGACTGGCGATCTCCTTACAATTAGCCTACTCTAAAAATATATATATATTTTTTAAAAAATAAAATGTCAGTATGAAATTTAGTGAATAGATGGACAATTTTAATTTGAAAACAATAAAAGAAGAGTAAAAGCATTACATTTAAAATATAACATTTCACAACAAAAATTTAAACCATCCACTTAGGTCAAACTAGTAAAAATATCATTTTAAATTAATTACAACTTTTCACATAAATTTTCAATTCATGCTCTCATAATCAACATCTGAAGTGGAAAACAATTTTGTATTTAAAATTTGTGGATGATTAAATAAAATAAATTGGGCTTGCCAGGAAACTATCCTCTGAGACATCCCCCATTGTACCTCCGGTTGACATCTCGAGCCCCGCTAATGAGTTATTTTGTACCAGTAGATACAATAAATTTATTAAACAATTTCGTTAGCGTTAGCCTAAATAAGAAGTGCGATGTAAGACACGAACTTATCCAGTTATCTTGTGATGGCCCCATCTACCACACTGGCTGGACCGTTACTGCTCAGTAGATCCCTGGCCCACCAATCAGAAATCAGATCTCTTTGGGAATTTTACCCATGTCTAGAAGACTGTATCTTCTCCTTTATGCCTCTCCCTAGTAAAGGTGGAACATCTGTACAGATGTGCTACACTTACACCAAATCCAAAGCATGAAATCTGTGTGACATCTTTCATAATATATGTCACATATCAATACAAATCAATTTATCTCAAATCGTTGCATTCACAGAAGCAATCCACAAATATCCAATCACATTTTCTAAAAATTTACTCTTACTCCAGCATATTAATTTCATAAATATAATGCATTTGAACTTCTTAATTCTATAAAACATTTTAATACTTCAAACAATTCACAAATCATTCATATTTCAAACAATCTGATTCAAATAATATTTTAGTAAAATAAAATAAAATAACAATTTAAAATAATTATTAAATCATTTATAATTCAAACAATTTGCATAACATTTGAACCATATCATTTTAAAACTAGAAAATACGTCCATCTACTCACCCGTTACACTATAAGCTATCCGATTCAAGGTGTTGACGTCGGAAGCTCGAGTTGTCGATCTGCAATAAACGATTTTTCATTAGGATTTTAGGTAATATGTCTATCTAATAAATAAATGTATTGTACCTGAACTTGTCACGTAATAAAACATTAATATAATTTGAATATCTACTAAATAAAATGTGAATTTATTATATGGACATTTTATTACACAGGGCATATCTTATGCTCGCAATAAACTTGCAATGTGCCAAACTGGCAACCTATCTTAACCTCGCTTTTTGATAGCATAATGTATTATGAGTCTAATTCTCGTGACCTTTTAGGGATTCTAATTCTGAATTTATATGTTCAGCTTATAAGCGATTTTCAACACTCGACGCAAAAATAGAATGGGGTGCATGTGGTAATAGGGCAGCAAACTTCAAATTTTTGTGGGGAGCTAATTCTGACTTGGATTGATATAATTTTTGAATATGTTATGCTCCTAGATGTATAGTTTACATATAATTTTATGGCCCGTTAATCTGAGGTCTATAACTCACTCAGTTTTTGTTTTACCAAGCCCTACTTGGGTTTCCAACTACCGATAAAATTTTGCCTACAAACAATTTCAACCTTATGTTTTTAACACAACTAGCTATTAAACTCATGACTTAAAATGCTCAATTTCTTCATTTTTTCGACCTCGAAACACACATTTGAGCGTATGACCACTGCTCACTTTTCGCATGGTTACGTTTCAATTTTTGCAGCTGGGAACATAATACAATTGACACTTTTACACCTACAATTTACAAATACATAATACCTCTCATTCAAATACAACCCAACCACAACAATTACATATATAAACACACTTAAATTTTCATTTTTTCCAACACCTAATCACCACCATAACTTCATCATATCAACACAAATGGATTGCCTTACACCATTTCTACTCACAGCCCATATTTTTCACATCACCACATATAGATTTACACCAATTTCACTTCATCTACATCAAATACATCACACACATGCATTTATAAATCATTTACAGTAGTCATACTTGTTCAATCAACCTACAAATTCATTTTCTTTACTTATATATATTAACCAAGGTTATAAAATCATTGATAAATGCATATATACTTTACCTAGTTGCTAAAATACCAGGCCCTCTTCTCTTCTCTTTCTTTCTTTCCTTTCTCTCTTCTTCACCTTTCTTCTATCTCTTCTCTTTCTCCACTCCACTTCTGGTCAGCACTCTTCTTTTTTCCTTACTTGCATAGTTTCTTCTTCCTCCCACCTAGCTTACTGATTTGCCTTCCATTCTTCCCTTGCCTCACGTTTTCTCTTTAATTCTTTCTTGGCCTTACGTTTTGCTCTCTTCCTTTTATTTCTCTTCTTTTGGCTTTTTATTGGTCTAAACACATATAGAAAAATCTAGAATATTAAAGACATTAAACATAAAAATGGGCTTAGGTTTTAATTATTAGATTTGAGCCATAAATCTATATAAATTGGATTTGAGTTTGCATGTGAAACCCTATTCTTCAGACATAGGGGTAACATAGTCATTTAATGATATTTATTATGACACGTGCATGATTCAAAATTTTAATTGACACATTATCGAGGTTTAGAAGAACTTAAGTTGGCTTAATGAGACGATTAATATGGATTTATTAGTATTTTTCAAAATCTAAAAAGGGACAAAATTGAAAGGTTTTTAGAGACCAAATTGCAAGATTTTCAAAGAGTAAAAAACAAGTAGCGTAGCGGATACTATAATAGTACTGTAGCAACAAGTCAACCGACAGAAGCTATTTTAAGGGTTATTGTAGACACCAATCGACCGATTCGAGAAGCAGTAGACCGGTAGAAGCTGTTTTAAGGGAAAATAAGCAACTAATTAACCGATTTGTTATAAATTTTTTGAAAAAATTTTCAAGATTTTTTAAGGGTATTTTGGTCTTTTTATCCTTTTTTATACATACACTCTACCCCCAATAGTATTTCATTGTTATCCACTCTCTAACAACATAAAACCCTCTGCCCTTTCTTTAAAAATTGCCTCTCACTATCCCTCTTCTTTCCTTCTCAATTTCACAAATTTCTTCCAATTAATTTCAAATTTTCCATTACCAAATAACTACATGACGTATCTTCGTCGATTTGGAACTAATTTTGGACAAAAAGGGGTAAGATTTAGGAAAGACGAAATTTGGGTTTCGAGACAAATTTAGGACTTTTCCATTTAATTGATGATTCGAGGTTTCTAAGGGCCTCTACGAAGTATCGATAAGTCTAATAACTCGTTATAAGCTTAATTTCATGATTTTACAACATTTGGGATTTAGGTTTTATTGTTTACTCAGAAATTTCGTAAAGTTTCAGGTAGGAAATGTAGTTATGTGTGACACTTGCAATTTCTTTTGTAAGACTCATAGCTAGGATTGTAAATATACTTGTTAAAGTATCAAGTGTTAGAATTTTGAGAAGTAATATAAAGTAAATTTATAAGGGTAGAATTGAAATTTCATTATTAGCATGGTGATTTTGGGATTTTATCTTATGAATAAATATATACATATGTAATTAAGTGAGCTAAGTATTATACATATATAATTTGGGCTTAATTTAATTAAATTGAGCCCAAGCCCAAGCCCAAGTTTATGTATATATATATATAAGTATTAAAATGGGCTTAAGCCCAAGCCCAAGTTAATATATATGTATGTAATTAAGTAAAATAAATACTTAAATGATTAAAATACTAAGTTTTGGTCAAAAATTCTCTACAAAATCTAAGCCATTCATTTGTTTCAATCCTAGCCATCAACTTGTCATAATTCTAGGTATGTTTTGCAAATGGGATAAGGATAAACAAAAAGCTAAGTTATCGAAAAATGTGGTGGTTAAATGTGATCAATTGAATTTGGTTAAAGTCATCCTAGTCATCCATATGTTTTATTGATTAAATTAATTAATATTTAGGATTAGTTAGTGGAAGATGTGGTGGAGAAAGGATGACCATTGGATT
>JAXCLQ010071367.1:0-12209 GCA_035584115.1 Cedrela odorata
ACCTACAACTGAGAATGTAATAATTAGAAAAAGAAAGTTAAAGCCTAAAAGAGAAAGGACTTTAGAAGAGAGAAATTACTTTACTTTAAACGGTAAAACCATGAATATTCTCTATTGCGCTCTAGATAAAGCCGAGTTTAATACAATTTCAGGATGCGAAACAGCTGATTCCATTTGAAACATGTTAGAAGTCACACATGAAGGAACAAGTAAAGTTAATGACTAAAAAATCAGTATGTTTGTTCATGATTATGAATTATTAAAAATGAAATCATATGAAAGTATAAAAGACATGTTCACTCGATTTACTAACATCACAAATGAATTGAAAGCTCTTAGTAGATCTTACTCAAATGCAGATATTATGACAAAGATCCTAAGGAGTCTACCTAGAAGTGGGGAAGCTAAAGTAACATTAATTAAGAAAGCAAAGGACTTAAGAACTCTGCCACTTGAAGAGCTTCTTGGATCGCTCATGACATACGAGCTGGAAAGAAGATTAAATGATGATGAAGATAGAGAAAAAAGAAGAAAGAATGTTGCCTTAAAGATTACCAAGAAAGAAAAGGAAGAAGATGAAAGCGAGCAAGAATTCGATGGGGATGAGTTTCTTCTTATGACCAAGAAACTAAAGAAATATTTCAATAAAGATAGGCCCAAGGGAAAAAATTGAAGAAGAAGAAAATTTCCAAGAAACGACAATTTCAAGAAGAGCAATGAAAAAGAAAAAGAGAACGAGAAAGAAAAGGAAATTATCTACTATGAATGCAAGAAACCAGGGCATACAAGACCTAAATATCTTCTAAGGATATAAGAATAACAAGAAGAAAAAGAAGGTAATTAAGGCACATGGAATGACTCTTCCAATGAAGAAAGCACTTCATTATCATAAAACGAACGAACAAACTTTTATCTCATGGAAAAATAAGAAGATTAGATGCCTCATGTGAAGAGTAATAAGTACAAGAAAAAGTAATTTTTAGATAGCGATTGTTTGAGACACATGACAGAAAATAAAATGTTATTTCTCCATCTAAAGAAAAATGAACGAAAAGATATAATCTTTGAAGACAATAGCCAAGGTAAGGTGAAAGGTATTGGAACCATTGCCATTAGCTCAATTCTTATTAAAGATGTTTTGTTTGTTAAGAGCTTGAAATATAACTTGTTTAGTATTAGTCAATTGTGTGATTATGGCTATAAAGTTGTATTTCTTAAAAATAGTTATGAAGTATTAAATGTGTATGCAAATAAGCTATTTTATGCACCTAGAAACAATGATGTATATATTATAAAACTAGAAAATTTGGATAAAGTGAATGATATTTGTTTAAAAGTTCTACGTGATGATTTTTGAAAATGGCATAGAAGATTAGGACATTGTAATATAGATCTCTTACAAAAACTAGCAAAACAAGGCTTATTAGGAGATTTTCCTAATTTAAAATTCTCGAAAGATAAAATTTATGGTCCATGTCAACTAGGTGAACAAGTTAAGATATCATTTAAATCCAAAAACTTAGTTTCCATAATAAGATCGTTAGAACTTTTACACATGGATCTCTTTGAACCAAATAGAGTTGCTTCTTTAGAAGAAAAACTCTATGCATATGTAATCGTCGATGATTACTCTAGATTTACTTAGGTATTCTTCTTAGATTGCTAAAACAATACATTTGAAACATTTGAAAAATTCTCAAAGAAGATTCAAAATGAAATAGGTTACAAAATTGTAAAAATTAAGAGTGATTAAGGTGGGGAGTTTATGAATAAAGACTTTGAAAATATTTGTGATGAGAATGAATATTCTCATAATTTTTCTGCACCTAGAACCCCACAACAAAATAGTGTTGCTGAAAAAAAGAATAGAACCTTACAGAAGATTTGTAAAACCATGCTTAGTAAGTATAACTTAGCCGAATATTTTTGGGTTGATAAATATTGCATATCATATAAAAAATAGGGTTCCAATAAGAAAGATTTTAAACAAAACTCCATATGAACTAATCTTTTAAAGAAAATCAAAAATTAAATACTTTATAATATTCGGATGCAATTACTACATTTTTAACACCAAAGACAATCTAAGAAAATTTGAGCCAAAAATTCGATCTTGTAATATTCCTAAGATACTCCTAAAAAAGCAAAACTTATAAAGTTTTCAATAGAAGAACTCAAGTCGTGGAAGAAATCGTACATGTCACATTTGATAAATTTAATCTCGACTTGGCTAAATTAATTGCAAAAGAAAATGAAAAGAAATTGAAAATAAGTAAAAACTTAAAAAAAAAAAAAAACTTAAACTTAAATGACACATCTATATAACATAACAAAGAAGTTACAGAAAGAGAGGAAACTATTAAAGATCTTTTGAAAGCATGAAAATATGCATCTAATCATCCAAAAGAGTTAATAATAGAAGATCCCTCACAATGGGTTAAGACTAGAAGAAATTCAAGAGAGATTAATGAAAATCTAGATGAGATTCAAAATTTAACATTTGTCTCTCAAATTAAACCAAAACGAATTAAAGAAGCTCTAGAAGATAAAAATTGGTTAATAGTCACGCAAGAGGAGTTAAATTCGCAAACCCCCTACTACCCAATCCTCATAAAGCGGGTTTGGTATGACTCTTAGTAGGTTTAGGGCGGGTTTGGTAAATAAATTTAAAACCTACAGTGGGTTTGGGAAGGATATGAGCTCGAATAGATATCCGCAATGGATATCCGTAGATATTTTTGTCCGCATCTATTTGTATTAATTTGTCTATTATACTATTTCATTATTAATCAATTTTTAAATATTTTTATTACACAACAATCATTCTATACAATACATATTTTTTTTTTCTAATTATTAAATTATGTATATATATATAAACTTTTAAATTAAATTATTTAATTTAAGTTGAAAATATAAAATTTGAACTATTGATACATGTTATATTCAAGGATAGATAAAAAATAATAAATTGATAACATTAAATATTGTTGATTAACTTTGAATTTCAGATTTGTATAAATCAATATTGTAAAATTAATATCATTATTTTAATTAAAAATTTTAAGTTAACGAAACTCTTATATGTATATATATACACTTATAAGATTTATTTAACTTAAATTATACTACATGATCAGTCATTCAATTGGAAAGTAAAGGAAAGTAATAGTTTGATGATAAATAAAAAAATTAAAGATATAAATAAATGAGAGAAAAAAATGAGGTGAAAGAATATTTCTTAAATTTTATTTATTTATTATTACTAATTCATAAATTTATCTAATTTTATATAAGAGATGTATTTTATTTTAAATTAATGCCGAAAATCATATTAAAAACCCTCTAAAAATCCGCGAATATCCGTATGAATTTGGTAAATATTAAATACATGTTTAAGCGAGTTTGATAATAAATTATCAAACTCATTATGAGTTTGGTACGGGTATGGTATTAAAATTTTTTTGTAGATGCGGATGCAGGTTTGGAGATATCCGTTCTAAACCCGATCCACTGTCATCCCTAGTACTAAATAGGTATTTAAGAACAAACTTGATAAAAATGGAAACATTTCTAGAAATAATGGTAAATTAGTAGCACAAGGGTATAGTTAAAAAGATGTAATAGACTATGACAAGATTTATGCTCCTGTAGCTAAATTAGAAACTATTAGAGTGCTGTTAGCCTTTACTTGTTTTAAAAACTTCAAACTCTATCAAATGGATGTCAAAAATGCATTTTGAAATGGTTTTATTAATAAAAAAATTTATATAGAACAACCTCTCGAATTTGAAAACTATAAATTTCCAAACCATATTTACAAACTCACTAAGACACTTTATAGTCTAAAGTAAGTACTTAGAGCTTGATATGAAAAACTTAGTAAATTTTTACTAAAGCATAACTTTGTGAGAGGGAGTGTTGACACTACACTTTTTATCAAAACCAAAAATGATGATATTTTAATAATGCAAATCTATATTGATGATATCATTTTTGGAAGCACAAATAAGTCCTTGTGCATTGAATTTTCAAACCTTATGAAAGGGAAATTTGAAATGAATATGATGGGAGAGCTAAATTTCTTTTTGGGACTTCAAACTAAATAAACAAATGATGAAATTTATATTCTCAATCAAAATATATCAAAGAGTTGTTGAGAAAATTTGACATGATAGAGAGTAAATCAATTCAAATTCTTATGAGCACTTTTACCTCTTTAGACAAAGAAGAAATATGAAAGAATGTGGACCAAAAATTATATAGAGGCATGATGAGTTCATTACTCTATTTAATCGCATCTAGACCCGACATTCTCTATGGAATTTGTGTATGTTCTAGGTTTCAATCTGATCCCAATGAATCACACCTTATGGTAGTAAAATAAATCTTTAGATACTTAAGAGCTACACCTAGCTTAGGATTGTTTTATTCAAAGGACGGTGAGTTTAGTTTGAAAGGATATTTGGATACCGACTATGAAGGATATAAAGTGGATAGAAAAAGTACAAGTGATACTTTTTATTTTCTTGGAAGTGTACTAATATATTGGTTTAGTAAGAAACAAAGTACAATTATATTGTCAACTACTAAAGCAGAATATATTTCAGTAAGTAGTTGTTGTACTCAACTCCTATGGACATCAATTGCTAGACTATGGATTAAAACTTCGTCAAATTCTCATTTTATGTGACAACACAAATTCCATAAACTTGATTAAGAATCTTGTGCATCACTCCAGAACCAAACATATAGAAATTCACCATCACTTCATTAGAGATCATGTTAGTAAATGTGTTTGCTTAGAATACGTCAACACAAATCTTTAATTAGTTGATATCTTCATTAAGCCACTTGTTAGGAATCATTTTTGTGCAATTAGAAATGAAATAGGAATGATGGAAATTGATTGAATTGTGTTTGAACCTGTTTATACTTGATTTTTGTTAAATTTTTTATTTTAGATGCGAAAAGATTGACCCCTTATTCTACAAGTATTGATACCTTGAAAAAGATCGATATATTCTTATAATTGTATCGATACCTTTAAAGAATTTTGATTTAGCATCGATACGATTACATCATTTAAGCTTTAACATGCATTGATACTTTACCTATATGTATTAATACGTTTGAGTGTAATGATTACACTTTAAATGCGTCTTTCTTGGGTTAAGCAAAAAACTTAAAATTTGTTGAATAAACTGCCAAAAATCAGTTCATGGTTGACATGTGTCATCATGCTAAAATGTATCGATCCCTTCTCAAGTTCTCTCTATTATATATCGATATAATGCTACACTATATTGATATCACGATAAAATGTATCGATACTTTCCTGATTTTTCAACAAAAGTATCGATATTTCATGTAAACAAATCAATACATTTTCTTAAATTTATAAATGGATCGATACATCTCTTAAATGTATCGATACCTTTATGCGATTTTACGTCTAAAAATGGGCAAAATCAGAAAGTTTCTTCCTCACTTAAAACTCTAAACTCTGTCTCTTTCCAAAACCTTAGAATTTCTTCGAGCTTTCCAATTATCCAATCTACTTCAAAAATGCCTAAGATTAAGAATCCAAAAGTTGCCAAATGAAAAAGACCTAGGATGAATAAATCCTCATCCTCTAACCCAGACTTTTAGAACTAAGAAACAAAGGATCGATACCTCGCTCTTTGTCTTTACCGAAAAGTGATTCTTGGACGAGTTTTGGACTTCAACTTCCTACTTTCCATCAAATTTCAATATCTCAGAACCTTCGAAGAATTCGGATAGATTGACTAACTCAGCCAAAGAGGAAAATGTTTTGACAGTCTTGTCAAAATGTTTTACTTCAATTTGGATGTTAGGGACCCTTAGTCAAAGAAGATGAGGATGACTAAATTCAATAGCTTGGTCTGAGGACACTTATTTCAAGTTAATGCCAATATCCTATCACACATAACTCATGTACCAGAATGTGGCATCTCGTATCCAGCCAGTGCTTTTCAACCTTTCGAATCTTGTAAAGTGTTTTCAAGAATCCAAATTTAATAGAAATCTACAACAAACCCATTCATCTTGGCCTTCATGAAATGATTCTCTACTTGATCATCTCCTACAACCTCAATGCACGTTACGAGCGCTACTCGAAGATGACATACCCAACATGTGGTGGATGCTAAGTATAATGGAAGACAGGAGGCTTGACTTGGTGTTATGGATACTGAATTCTATAATGAGGACAACCATGTCGAGAGCTAGCCATTTACATTATGGCTATGTCATTTCGAACATCATCAGCAAGAGTTCGTCATAGATATATGCAGAGACAAACACCATAGAGCCCCCAACTACTGCTACACTATCGGAGACCACACTTTGACATATGCATTATGAGCAAAACGTATATGGGGAGTGGGTGCTTCAAGCTCGTTATAGGCACTTAGCACTAGGGTAGGGCTAAGAAGAGTTTGTGGAGCAATTGACAGAACAATCTGTACCCCCGGTACCAGCAGATACCTTACTAATACAAATAGGTGTATCTAAGGCAGCAACATTAGCTCAGACAGCGCCAGCATCTCAGTCACCTCCTTCATCAGCATTGTTGACCATTTTGGAAGACATTCGTGTCAAAATGATAGCTATCGAAAAGTGACTCAACAAGGCCATAACCAGCTTCAATGAGTGGCTCACAAGACTTGAGACTATGGTCACCATCCAAATGCACAAGATAGAAGAGCATCTCGATTGAATTGATCAAGGCAGTACTTAATTTGGGCAGGTTTGGACTTCAGTTTTGGTAAGAAACTAAGCGTTTTATACAGAGTATAGCCAGAGCTTCTACTCTAGCACCCTAATATCAAGGACCTATAGCCTCCTCATCCGCACCTACACTACCTCCACACTCCTCACAGCCAAGCTAATCTTACTCTGTCAACTTAGATGTTGATAATGGCAGTTCAGATGATGTCATTCTAAAATGTTTGTAGTGTTAGTGTTTCACCTGCATAGGTCATTTGTGTTTTTCTTTTTATCTATGAAATGTTATTACTTGTGATTTTTGAACTCGTACATTGTATTGATGACATGCTGATTAATGAAATTTCTATTACTTTATATTTGTTTGACCATTTATTTCTTTTAATTCATTCTTTAATTGTTGATAAAAAAAAAAGGGAGAGGTAATTTGAACTTAAATTTGAATTGAAACCTAAATTGAAAACATAACAAACACGTAGAGAAGTAAAGGAATTAGTAAAGGAATACACTTAAAAAGGAGAAGTAATAAGGGGAAAAAATAACAAAGTTTTACACATAAGTAAATCTCAACTTAAAAGTAACCTTAAGGGGGAGTAAATCCTGAAAAATACACTTTGTTTTGTCATTGTCAAAAAGGGGGAGATTGATAATATCATGTTAGTAATTGTTAATATAAAATTGATGATATCAAGATTTATAAATGTGTTTTTGATAATTATCAAAGTGATTAAAATGTAAATTTAAATTATGGATAATGAAATGGATTTAAATATATTAAGAATCAAGAATATTGTATGTGAATATACTTGTGTTCAATCTAAATAATTTTATCTAAGAAGTGTGAATCAAGTGTAACAGGATTGATACTTGGAGCCAAATGATTGATAATTTCGCTAATCAAATCGATACGCGGAAGACACAGATCGATAGAATTAGAAAAAATCGATACCCTTACCAACCGGATCAATACACTTAAAGAAGGTCGATATTTGAAAGAAGAATAGATCAATATTTTACAAATCAATAGCCTCAGATGAAATCACCAAGTTAAATGGATCGATACGTGGAAGAAGCAGATCAATACGTTCAAAGAAGATCAACACTTAGGATTTAGAAGATTGATACTTGGCATTTTATAGAGTTGAAAAATAATTACAAACTAGAACAGATCGATATTTCGGATTTCAGAGACTTCAAAAATATTTATGAAGTGAACCAAATTGATACCTAAGTTTAAATAGATTGATACTTCACCAATCCGAGAGTTTAAAATTATTTACGAATGAACCAGATTGATACATAAATGAAAAAAGATCGATACTCTAGATCTAAGACAAGCATAGATTCAATTTACGCACAAACGGATCAATACTTCTTAACGTTTTAAAGCTCAATGGTAACTTTTGTAGCATTTATAGCGAATATTTAATGCACTAAATCAAGGCGTTGGACAAAAAAATTCATAAAGAAAATAAGTATAAATAGAAGACCTGAAGACAAAGAGAATTATAGAGCACATTTTGCAAATCATTGAATATTCATGAAACATTTTCAATGTAAAAATATTATTTCTCTACTGTAATTGTTTATTATTCATTTTTAACAAGAGAAAATTATTATATGAGCTTATTGGTATATTAACTCTAATGTGAGAACTTTGAACACAAAATACACTTGTATATTGTATTGGGTTTATCTTCACTTGGATTAAAAGAAGAGTGTAGTGGGTTTCTCTTTACTTGTGAAAAAGAAATTGTAAGGTTGCTCTTCACCTTATAAAGAGTTGTATTGGGTTCCAATTGACAGGTTAAATAAGAAGATAGTTGAACTTCGGTGATGAGCCAAAACTGAAAGAGTGGATATAGACAGATATTGTCGAACCACTATAAATCCAGTGTTTATTATTTCTTCTTTACTTTTTTACTTATTGCACTGTATTGCATTTATATTAAGCTTAAAATTTTTAACAACCCAATTCACACCCCTCTTGGGTATAGCCAACTAGGACAACATCCTTATATTCCACCTTAGCCTATCATCCACGTCTACCATAACAATCTTCCTTTTACATTTCCCCTTATCCACATGAGGGCAGGAAAAGGTGGTAGGTCACATCGAGCTTCAACTTTTCTGGTAGAAGTTAGAGCTCTGCCAAAACTAAAAGTCCCAGCAACATTTTAGAGAGCAGATATCCCAACTGTGTCCCTAAGGACTAAATGCCTAGCTTCAGTCTTAGAAGGCTGAGGAGCCTTCTCAGCTTTTTGGCTCTTCTTCAGCTTCCTCAGTGCGTCTAGAGGGTTTGCACTGGTTTCTTTAGGGTCATGTTTCCTGTTATAAAATGGGTAATTTTAAGGTCAACTACCATCATCCAACACAAGAGAGAAAAAAGAGAAAGATAATTACTAGTTTGAGCCTTCTCTGAGGCTAAATGACCCTTAGAAACACAAAAACCTACAAGACTTGATGAGATTGGGTCAGCATCAGAAAGAAGAGATTTTTGGTTAGATGCTGAGGACCTGGCCATCTCAACCTTTTCCAAATTTCGAGAACAGAACTTAGTTAAATAACTCTAGGTGATTGCATCCCCCAAATAATCTCACCACCTGGACATTATTATCGGAATTCCAGTCACCATCGACAAAAAACCATTTATTCTTTCAATCTTTATTTCATGAAGTATTACTTGTGATAGGATTGCATTTTCCAAGTCGGGTTTGAAAATAGAACCACTTAGAGTTCTTTACTGGGTTCATCTTCAATAAGTACATATATTCAATTTTTGAAATTGTGGAAGCAGAATCCGAGATCTGACTCCACAAAATGAACAGACCCGATAAAATTCTCAAACTGTTAAGGTTTAGCTGCTAAGAGGCAGTGTTAAAGGACTTAAAAATTATGGTAAAGTAGCTCTAAAGTGAAAGTCTGACCCAAGGTGAAACAGTTCTTCTTTGAAGAAGATTTCACCATCAGAAGGGCAACTGGGATGTTCATTCGTCTTAAGAGTCCTAAGATAAATGCCCTCAAGAATATCATAGCAATGGGTATAAGTCTCTAGATCTGATTCCGTGATAGTGGAAGAGAATCAGTCTACTTCAAAAAGTGTAGTATGTTCTTTGGCATCAAGGACAGAAGAGGGAGTAGAGGCAATGGCTAGTTTTTTCTCAGAGTTATTTCCCTTAGAAGCAGTCTCGTTATCACTTAAAACAGAACTCGTTTCTGTTTACAAGATGGAAAAACAAACTATCAAGAACTACTCAAGATCATCAACAACTCATGAAATTTCACCTACGGCCTCTAACCCAAGAAAGTTATCTAATGTTTGTCTCAAACAACAAAAATACCAAAAGCTGATAAAAGAAAAAAAAATTCAAAGAATTCGAAGACTTACCAGTTTTTGTTGAAATGAAGGAATAACTTGAACAGAGAATGATCACCTAAGACTCACAAAAAATCTTGTTCCTAACAAGGCTATCTACAATGAGAAGAGGGTTACAGTATATAACTAAAGCAGTCATAATGTTGTGAAAAGAGAGTTACAATCTAGAACGAAGGCGGTAATGGAGCAGTAAGAACAAAATTGCAGCTATAAACAAGAATGACCTTGATGAAGCAAGTTAAAACTTTCAGTCTAAGATGAAAATGGAACTAAATATGAATACAAAGTTTAAAGTCTTTTTTGTTCCGAATTAATTACTACCACTCTTAGAAATAATGGCAACAAAGTGATTAGACTTATAATTTATTTTTCTGAGTTCTTTCGCTGCAATAGAGAGTCTAAGAAAAGTTTGGATACAAAGAAAATGTGAATGAAGGTAGTGAAAGAGTAGAAAAAGGGTATTTAAAAGAATAAGAAACCCTAAACATTGATACAAAAAAGAGATGAAGGGACGAGATAAAGCCACGTTGGATAGAAGGTTAAAAAGTAATCATCGAAATACGAAAATGAGGTGGTAATTATCAGGGCAAAGAAAATATTTCAAGATACAAAGCAATGTTATCTAGTAAGCTAACTAAAGGTAGACACGTGGATGAAGGCTTTCGAAATTCGAGTTGAGCATTTAAAGTTTGCGTGTGGGCAAGTCTTTTCAAATCACAACCTTTAGTTTTTGTCAAATAATTACTCTTTGACTAAAACTATAGGGCTTGATATTTGGGAAATAGTCTGGGGTATAAGTAGAGTCCAATAGACTTTGAGCCCCGCAAATGGGTAATACAAAACCCAAGCTAAGGTCCCGCGAAGGATGGAAAAAACCTAAGTTTAAATTAAGCTCAGGGGCTCTTAACCATGGAATAATAAGGACTTCAAGTACAATAGAGGCTAGACATCCCTAGCTCAAGCAAAAGGTCTCAAGCCTGGGCATCAATTCTGAGGCCTTCTCTAGCTATGTCAGTTTGGGATACAGCATAGCAGAGGTTTCAGACATGTGACCTAGTCTGAGGCTATCTCAAGTAAATTAAAAGGTCTTAGGTGAAGACTCTCGAGACCTCTCAATAGTTACATATTAACGAAATATTCATTTTCTTTCTAATTTCTTTCTGGATCATTCTATAATAAAGATCCATGGCCTGGTAGATGTATTCTACAAGAAAGACTCATTCCATAATAAGGATCCATGGCCTGATAGATGTATTTTGTAAGAAAGGCTGAAGATCTCGCAATTTTCGAAAAGCTAATGCTTATAAAATTAAACTTTCGTCATTTTTGGAATTAAAATATGTCTGAGATTATTATTACTTAAGTTGAGTTAAACATTTAAAGTTTGCACGTGGGCAAGTCTTTTCAAATTACAACATTTAATTTTTGTCAAAAAGTTACTCTTTGACTAAAACTAGAGGACTTGATATTTGGAAAACAGTTTGGGGTATAAGTAGAGCCTAATAAGCTTTGGGCTCCTGAGTGGATAATACAAAACCCAAGCTGAGGTCCCGTGAGGGATGGAAGAAACCCAAGTTTAGATTGAGCTTAGGGGGTTCTGACTATGGAATGTTGTATAAGGACCTTAGGTACGGTAGAGGCTGAGATCTTTCTAGTTCAAGCAAAAGGTCTGGGGCCTGGGCATCAATTTTGAGGCCTTTTTTTTGCTATATTAATCTAGGATACAACATGGTAGAGGTCTCAGACATATGACCCATTCTAAGGCAGTCTCAAGCAAATTAAAAGATCTCATGTAAAGACTCCCAAAACCTCTCAACAATTACGTAAATACAAAATATTCATTTTCTTTCTAGATCATTCCATAATAAAGATCCATGACATGGTAGATGTATTATGCAAGAAGAGTTCATTGCATAATAAGGATTCATGGCTTGATAAATATATTCTGCAAGAATGGCTCAAGATTCCGCAATTTCTAGAAAGTCGATTTTTTAAAGTTAAACTTTCGTTATTTCCAAAATCAAAATATGTATAAGATTATTATTACCAAATTTTGTAGAATCCTACTAAGTTTAAGAGACTT
>JAXCLQ010071368.1:0-12207 GCA_035584115.1 Cedrela odorata
GGGAAATGGAATTATGTTAGTGTTATATAATGTTTAAATGTGAAATGGTTATTGTGTTAGTTAGTAGAAAATTAAATAATGAAGAAAAGAATTGAAGTGTAGTAGTAGATGTATATATATGTGTGTGTAAATTGATGTTAATTGTTGAATTTGGAATGGCGTAATTTTGGAAGTGAAATTGAATCTCGGCAATTTCAGTAGGCCGAGTTTGTTTGAAATATTTGGGAGTGTTGGAATTTGATTATGCCGATGTGATGGAAAATGAATTGCCGGTAAATGATAACATTTAATAAATTCAGAAATGTTACGCCAAATGTGTTTTGTTTCCAAAAATTGTTATAATATGCATATATATGTGTATATGTATAAATATATATGTGATGATGGAATGGTGTGAGTATGGTAACAAGTTTAAGTTAGAAATTTATAAAATGTTGAGTTTGGAAATATGGAAGTTGTAGAAAGGTAGCGGCAAAAATTAGCACGTAATTAAAATAGGTTGTGTTAATTTGTATTAGGTAGGCAACATTAATATAAGAACATATTTAGGAAGAGCAGGAACAAATGCAAGTAAATCGTGCATGCATTTTTAATGTTTTGAAAATTATGCGATATTCAATGTTTGATGAAAATGTGATTTGTACATGTTGGTACGCCAATGAAATTCTATAAAATTATTAACGAAATGTTTACGCCTATATTGCATTTAGAGAATAATTATATAATGTTGTTGATGCGTGAAACGTTTGAAAAAGAATGTGCTTTATGGCTTAGTCATTAGTTATGTTATTCTAATCTAGCCGGACCTCGTGTTAAAAGCGAGGTTTGTAGGCTAGTAAGAATTCTGTTTAGCGCGTCGTACACACTTCTGTTATATGTAAATGTGAATGACCGTTTAACGCAGAACAGGTGATCACGTTCTGTAACTGGGTCACCGTGGGTGCAAGTGACACTAATTGACTAAGCCATTCTTAATATGTTTGTATTTTGAATGAACTTACTTGAAAATGTACTGATTGTTTAAGCTTTCATATTTTATATTGCATCGACATATCATACTTACATGATGTACTAACTGAGATGTTTATCTCACCCTTTATTGAAAAATCTATTTTTCAGATAATAGCATATAAGGATGACCGAGTACGCAAGGGAGGATGTTAGGCATATTTGTAGTTTTATTTTTGATATATGTAATTTGTAGATTAGCTAAGTAATTTATATAGACTTATAGGTTAGTATGAATATTTTTTGATATGAAATGGATAATCTATTTGTATTACAAAGAGTTGTATTATATGTATAAAGAAAAAAAAAATTGTTGACTAGAAATGTTTAAGTTTTGTGTAAATAAAAGAATAGCATTGTATATAAGGAATGTAAGCATGTATTTGCAGTTAGTAAGAAACATGTATGACAATTTTTGCCATAAAAAATTTAAAATTTTATAAGCATTTACCACCTCCTTCTAAAAGGCTTTAAATATATTTTTTTTATTATCGATGATTAAGGTAAAAATGCTTTAATACGACACCGTCCTTACAATCAATACTCAAAATGCCTTAAAAGATCACTGTTTTCATCATACCTTAGTATTTTTCTCGAAGCAGCTCTAAAGCTCCTTTTTACATAATTGTTTTCACAAAAACACTTGAAACTGTTATAAACAGTTTATCTTCTATGCAAAAAAGGCTCTAAAGTAGTATAAAATATTGATGAATGTGCCAAAATGGCTCTAAAAAGCGTTATGAAGTCTCCGTCCAATGATTTTGCAAAATATGTTCTCAAATGCTTAAAAAGCATACGACTTCTCTTCAACCGTTTTAAATTCATTAAAAAGTCACTGTCCTTTATGAAATAGTTCTAAAATGAACTAAAACGTGATTTTTTTTGCCATAAATGTTCCAAACCTCCACAATTAAAGCAAAAACGAACGATGCTACCTTAAAAAAAAAATTACCGTTTTTTCCATAAAAAATTTAAAATTTTATAAACCTTTACCGCGTTCTAAAAAATTGCTTTAAAGTTTATTAATTTATCGAAGTTATGGTAAAAATGCTTCGAAAGGCAAACTTACTTGCCAAAAATACTCTAAAATGCGTTAAAACTTCACCTTATTCACGAAAAATACCCTAAAATATTCTATACCTTAGCGTTTTTCTCAAAAAAGCTCTAACGTACCTTCTAACATAATCATCTTCACCAAAAACTGCCAAAAAGGCTGTAAAATGCTTTATGAAGTCCCAATCTTCGCCAAAACCAGTCTCAAATGCATTAAATTTCCAATGATTCAGACGACCTTTCTTAAACTGCTCTAAATTCCTTAAAAAGTCACCGTCTTTTATGAAATTATTCGAAAATGCATTAAAATGTAATCTTTTTTGCCATAAATGTTCCAAACCTCAATAATTAATGCAAACATGAATGTCGTTACCTTAAAAATTACCCTTTTTGCCATAAAAAATTTTAAAATATTATAAACCTTTACCACTTTCTTGAAAAATGCTTTAAAGCTTATTAAATTATCGGAGATTATGCTAAAAATGCTTCAAAAGGCCAACGTACTTGCGAATAATGCTTTAAAATGCGTTAAACATCACTGTATTCGCGAAAAATTACCCTAAAATATTCTAAACTTGATGGAATCCAAGATTCTCAGCAAGTTGTTTAAGATTCGTTGCATGTTTTGGATGAGCCTATTACAAAATCACATGCAAAGAAAATTAAAGAGGCAATGAATGGGCTTGTTCAAAGGACCATGATTGAAACCAGGCATGAACTTCAGTTAAAGGGTTCTACATCATGGAAGATAGGCTTGCGAGATGAAAAACACTCCTTGGTGCATATTTTACAAATCAGTAAAGATATGAAAGCATATGCGGTCACATTGTAATTTACATGTAGACATAATGTAATTTTAATTAATTGTTTTAGTTATATTAATGTGTTGATATAATTAATTAAATAGTTCATAGTTATTTTAATTACATGTTTTAGTTTGTTTTAGGGTTTCCTAATGTTTAAAAAGAAAATAAGACTTATTTATTTAGTTTTGCTACAGTATTTACGAACTAGGGTTTGTTACAGTGCCGCGAATTAGGATTGCTATAGTATCACAGACTATGTGTTTAGTATTTAAACAAACTTTATGATGTTATTTAAAACAATCCTTGAAAAAACTAATTATGAAACTTTGTGTGAACTTGTAAGTAATTTTTCTTGAAACAAGGTGATTCATCTTTACATTGTTGAGTCATGGAAGATAGGATTGCGAGAAGAACCAGTATTGGTGCATGTGCTACAAGTCGTTAAAGCCTAAGACCAAGAGTGAAGACATAAAGTCATATTCGGCTACATTATATTTTACATGTGAGCTTTATATAATTTTATTTAATTACTTTAGTCTTGTTATGGCAATGGGCAAGAATAATTAATTAAATAGCTCATAATTATTTTAGTTGTGTATTTTAAGATTTCTTATTTTAATTGCTACAATATTTCGTTTTAGGGTTTTCTAATGTTTAAAAAGGAAACAAATCTTATTTTTGTCAGTTGCTATAGTATCGCAGCTAGGATTGCTACAATGTCGCAAACAAGTTATTTAGTATTTAAACACCTTTAATGTAACACTCCATACCCAAAATGCTACTGGCAGATAATGGACTCCACCGTCACCCTAAACCTCATCCTCTCTACATGTATGAATGTGTACATTTATTTTTAATTCAACAAACATTATTAAATCATAAATACATAAATGACTTAATGCAGTAAATCAGGTAATGATATACATAAACTTTTCAATGTGTTACAAAAATTCATATAATGAAATAAATGCTGCAAATAATATATATATTTTTTTCAATATGCTAAAACCTGAACCATACATAGCTCTCGGATGCATGACGAACTGATGTACCCTAATAACTGTAGTATGCATTCCTTGTCCTTTATCTGTATCTCATCTGTACTGAATTCTTCATCTTTCTTTTGAACAACCTGGCAATCCTACAACACTATAATCAATAAAATTTCTCCTATGCCTAAAGACCTGCGTATGCCTTCTTTCTTCCTTCATAAATATTATTTTTTGAAAAATAAAATTTTTACAAAAAAGAGTGAGATAAAATCTCAGTAAATGTTTAACCATGCAAGTTTTTTAAATGTCAATGTGATACAAAACATAAATACTCAAATAGATCAATATATTTTCAAACCTTTCATATTTTCTTTCTTTTCAAAACAATTATATTTGCATAAATGAATCAATGAATTTTCAAACTATCAATTAACATAGGAATTCATTCATATTTCAAACATGTACAGAATGGCTTAGTCAATTAGTGTCACCTTCACCCACAGTAACTCGGATTCAAAACTTGATCATGTGTTCCACTTAAAGTAGACATTTTCATATCAGTTATAATAGAAACGTGCATTGCACATTAAATAGAAATGAGCATTGTGCGTTAAACAGAATTCTAAATAGCTCGCAAGTTCAACTTTGATATAAGAACCAGCCAAGTAAGAATAAACACTAACTAACTATTAGAGCTATAAAATCATTTTCATTAAAAAACATTCACACATCGATATCATTTTCAATATTCATTTTCTGATTTCAGCCTATAAAACATTCAAAATCCGTAACTTTCATATTATTTTCAAATAGATGCACAAATATCATATTATTTTAAAAGCAATAAAAATATATGCAAGATTTACTTATCACAACGAGAAGGTAACAACCATTAATGATCCTTCCACCTAACTTGATCTCTCTCCTAAATTCTCGTAGCCGGTTATGATTTATTCTACCAATTCAAGGTATTAAAGTCTACTATTCTGGTGGTTAACTTACAAGTAAACGATTTCTCATTAAGATTTAATATAACATAAATATCTAATAAATAAATATACATATTATACTTGAGTTTGCCACCTAATAAAACCTCAATGTGGTTTTAATTGTCTATTGTAGTCACTATCTAACTTTGTTTTAAAACTTATTTTATTAACCATTTTACATTCTACGCTTCCAACAAATATATGTCATTCAAATCGACATTGTGTTTTGACCTAAATTTTTAGCGACACACCCTATTATGGTCTAGTTTCCAATGACTTTGCAAATTTGGATTTCGACTCTAATTAACCAAGTTACGCCAAGTTTTCGACATGGGATGCACTAAAACAGGGTACGTCATCTGCAAGGCTATCATTTTTAAAAATTTACTATAATCTCATTTCTTTACAAATTGAGCTAACATTTGGATATCTTATGCTCCTAGATGTCTAGTTTCTATAAAAATTTACGGTGCCTCAATCCAATATCAGAAACTCTCCCAAATTTTATTTTTTCCGAGGCCTGCTCAAAATTTCTAGCAACTATTATGCCCTGTTTTAGTCATACGGTTTTGATACTTTTCGGCCATTAAACCTACGACCTATCACCCCTATTTCCTTCATTTTTCCGTCCTTAAAACACTCATATAGAGGCGCATAATAACCGCTCACATTTCATTTGGTTTAGCAGCTGTTTTTGCCATACCGCTCAAATCCAAATCTGCTGACAGTTTTTCAATTACACTTTTACAACCCTTTTTATGCTTTACTCACTACCCAATGTTCCATCCCCATTTAGTCACAACAATTACCTATAAACACATTTTTATTACCTTATTTTCCAGCACCTAAACATTACTCTAACTCCACCATTTCAACTACAATTTGGTTCCTTTATATCATTTCTACTCAAAATCCATATTTTCAACATTATTACACATAAATCTACACCAAATTCTACTTCTTTTGACATCAATCATGTTCACACAACTATGCATAAAACATTCACCATTTACACATTCCAAATAGTTTAAAACTCATGCTTTAATATTTATTAAGCACTAAACAAACATATACTACCATAAAACTTCAAACCACACACCACATGCATTTCTTATACCACCATTATCACTTCACCTTATCTCATCATCCTCATCAAATTTCTTTTTTTCTCCACCCAATCACATGTATAACACATATTCATATATAACATCTCTAATTCAGATCTTAGCATCAAATTAAACATTAACTAACTTAAAACAATTAAATATCAATTTCAAAACCAAGAACACATACACACTTACCTAAGTATTCCACCTTTATCTCTCTTTCTCCTTTCTTTCTCCTATTTTGTTTCTTCCTTCTATTACTCAATTCTTTCCAATTACTTTTCATATATGCTCAATAATCATCAAATATCAGTGAATAACCACACATTCATAGGCCATGATAATTCATAATCATCAACCATTCATCCACAACAATTTCTTGAAATGTTAAAGCCTAGCTTGTAGCCTATGTTAATGTTTCAACTTTGAAAAATTATAACTTTATTTTGGTAACTTGTTTTGAGGTAGATCCAGTTGGATAAATTCCCTAGAGAAGTCTAATTTAAGGGAAAAATAACTTATTTAAATATTAAGAACGAAAGCATGAAGATAAATTCAAAATCCCGAGCCTATGCACTAACAGGATTCTTGCTGATCTGTCAACTTCACAAATTTATAACTATTTTTATACTTATCCGATTTAGATGATTCAACACCAAAATTTTCATTTAGATGTCTATTTTCTGGAAAAAAAATACAATCACACAAATCTCAGTCCTAGTAAAACAAAAATGAAACCCTGTTCAGTAACTTAAATCCCTTGTTTTTGCCTCTCTTTTTATTTCCTTACTCATGCTTCAATTCCCATTTAAATCTTAACTAATTAAGCACAAATCAACATAAAATCATATTAAATAAATGGTATTTCAGATTCTCCATATTTCTCAACCTAATTCCTCAATAAAATTATAAAAGCTAGTTAGAGAAATTGAAGAACTCACCTTGCTTATCAAAGAACCTTGAAATCCTAAAAAAAAAAAAAAAAAAAAAAAATTGGTTTTTCAATGAATGAAAGCAAGCTTTGAAGAGAGGAAGTAACCCACGGGTGGGAAGGAAGACCAAATGAAGAAATTAGGGTGTTTAAGCTTTTAATGGGTATTTTCTTGGTCATTATCAATTTAGTCCTTCAACTTCTCAAAATATTCCAATTAAATCCTTAAATCCTTAAATCCTTAAATTTTCAATCTAATCAATTTAGTCCATTTCATAATATTTCCATTACCAAACACTTCATATGAAAGTTAAAATTTATTCCTAATATTTTTACCAATTTACTCATTATAAATCTCTCTAATTTCTAATTTCGTAGAACCGTAAAAATCGCAGATGTTACATTTAACCTGTTATTTTAAAATAACTCATAATGAATAAAATTATGAAAATTGCGAGAACTTGTAAGCAATTCTTCTTAAGTTTTTTGGTGAACTTAGACTTATCAAAGGGTTTCCAATCTTTTGTGGCGTCATCTCTTTGCAACCTAGGCTCTTGAGATGAGTTCCTCAACGGGTCTAAGGTTAGTATTTGATTATATTGGCTTTCTGGGTTAGGAATCATTTGTTCGTGGGTTTTTAGGCTACTTTGCCTATGAGTTTACATTAGTTGGTATCAGAACTTGGCTTCAAGATCAAGTTATTCTACATCTGTTTTTAATTTTGTGTTCGTCGAGTAAAAAAAGATATAGAAATCTGATATATTATGCCTTAATGCAATAATATTTTAGGGCTTGAATTTGTTCTTAGTTTATCTTATTTGTTGAGTCATTAAATAATAATAAAAAAATTCAGTTCTGCAATTTTTTTTTCTTTTAATCACCTTGTTTCTTGAGTGTCTTTCTTGTTTCTTGTGAGTCTTTCTTGTTTTTTGCGTGTCTTTTTTGTTCTTGCGTGTCTTTTTTGTTCTTATGTCTTGTTGGTGTTTTCCTTACTAGTCTTGTGTTCTTGATTGTTCTTACTTGATTCTTGTGTTTAATTTGAAAAAAAAAATTGATCAAAGTTTCCTACATAAATAGGGTAATTCCTTGTTACCTTGTAGGAGTTGTTTGTTTAATTTATTACTTAGACTAATAATAATAAAAAAAGAAATACGCAAGCAACACAAGGATAAATTCTGAATTTTATTTGGTGATTAAACTTCTGCATTCTTTTCTTTTCCTAAGTTTTCTTTGATTGAGTCTAGAGTCTAATCTTACTTTGTTTTCGTCTATTCTTATTCCTTGCTCGTTTCTTGAATTTAATTACTTGAGGGGACAAAATTTAGGATTCTTGTCTACGATTGAGTCTCTAATTCTTAAAGAATTCGAAAGAGGAATTTTGAGTGGTAAAATGCAAGAGTATGCGAACACAACATCAGGGAAAAGCCTAATGAATGTAAACATGAGTGGAGTGACAGTGCTAGTACAAATACATGAGGCTGAGAGCTTATTCAAAATGTCTAAAGAAGTTGTCGTAACACATAGTGCCAACGAATCAGCACAAAATGAGGAAATCCCCACGTTCACAATGCAATACATGTTTTAGCGATTTGAGCGGTTCGATACGACGTTTGGGGAAATGAGAGGATAACATGGAGAAACAAAAGGATGGATATTATGCACATGATGGATAAACATGAGAGAACATTAGCTAATGTACAAAGAGGGCAACCTAATCAAGTACAAAATTTAAATTTACAAGCTAAGCATAAGCAACAACCTTTAGATGAGTATGAAGTCGAGAATGAATGGGGTGATGATGGTGATTTTGATGAGTATGGGCATGGACCAGCCATGAGAAGATTTCAGCCAAGGGTTGGGACATGACAGGAGAGTTCGAAGAGGTTTTAGAGAGAGAGATGAAGTCTGTAACACTCGTAATTTTAAAAATTTATAACTGTAACCTCCACAATATTTAAGAAATTTAATCGAATATTTGATATTATTTTTTAATTAAAAATTATATGTAATTTAGACTTTTTGGATGAATGATTAAATTTTGGTCTTAAAATAGTGTTTGAATTAATTTTGGAATTAATTGTAAAGATTCTGAAACATTAAAAGTTGTTTTAAAATTTTTTAAAAAGACTAAAATAAAAATTTTACAAAATTTTAGGTTATTTTTATAATATTAAAAAAAGAACAGGGGCCTAATTGATATTTTACATTCCACGATAAAACACAATTTGCCTTCTCCATTCTAGCAGCCTCTGTTTTCTTCAACATAAAGCTTCGTCTCCTTTTCTTTCTTAAATTTCAGCCTAATTCCTTCGAATTTAAGCGTTTTCTTTTCAAATTTCAGTTACGGGTAAGCTTAATGATTCATTAAAAGCTTGATTTTTAGATTCGGGACATGAAATTGAATTTGAATTACTATTTATATAAGAAATTTATCGTTATTTTTACTTAAGAAATGTTAAATTGGATTAAATTGTAGTAGAAAATATAGTAATGGATTGATTTAGCATTGATTGAAGTGTTTGTGGGAAGAAATTGATGTGTTTTCTCTCGAACAAATAGTAATTTTGAAGGTGCTACAATATTTTTAAATATTGCTCTAATAATTTCGATCTGAACAGTAACTATTTATGTAATAAATTTGATTTAAACAGTGCTTAACTACAGTAACTCCGGCATAAAAATTGCTACAGTAATTCCGGTATAAACAATATTTTGCTATAGTTTTTTTAAATCAAAACCGTATTTGTTTAACTTAGACGAAAATGTGTAGATTTAGGGTAGCTGAAAATGTGAATTAGAAGAAGTTAGTCATAGAAATTCATTGTTAAAAATCGAATAAATGACCTTAGTTAAACTTAGTAATAGAGATAAAACTAAAGAATTTTAGACAATAATTTCACAAATATTGCATTAAAATATTTATATTATTTTATTAAATAGTAAAAAATATGATTTATATATTTGTGGTATTAGGTTACAAGAATTTAGAAGAAAAATTAGGTTAGGTGGAAGGATTATTAGTGGGATTGGTTACCTCCTATTGTTGTAAGTAAATCATGCATGTATTTTTACTACATTTGAAAGTTATGGATTTTGAATGTTTTATATGCAGATATCAAATTCATGAAATGATTGTTGAAAAATGATGTCGATGTATGAATGTTTTTGAATGAAAATGATTTTATGACTCTAGTCGTTAGTTAATATTTATTTTAACTTGGTCGGACCTCGTGTCAAAGTGGGACCTGCGAGCTATATAGAATTCTGTTTAACTCACAATGCGTGTTTTTGTTTAATGTCCAATGCACGTTTCTGTTATAATTGAAATAAAAATGCCCGCTTTAAGTGGAACACGTGATCATGTTCTGAATCCGGTTCACCATGGATGCAAATGACACTAACTGACTGAGCCATTTTAAAAATGTTTGAAATATGAATGAATTTCTGTGTTAATTGATAGTTTGAAAATTTATAGATCCGGTTGTGTAAATATGATTACTTTGACAAGAAAAAAAATATGAAAGGTTTGAAAATGTATTGATCTGTTTGAGTATTTATATTCTGTATCATATCGACATATGAAAAACTTGCATGGTTTACTTACTGATATATTATCTCATTCTTTATTATAAAAATTTTATTTTTCAAAAAATAATATGTAAAAGTGACAAAGGACGCAAGCATGGTTAGTTAAGTATAGATGAAAACCTTGGTTATATGTGTAATCAAATAATTTAAATATTTGGGAACGGTCCACATTGCTTCCTAATGTCCGAATAAGAAATTCATGATGATGAGGGACAATAGTGAAGTAGTGATCGCAAGTGAGTGAAGAGGATGAGATGCCGAAGTTGGAGGATGCTAGTGACCATAATCATATTGTTTTGGAGGCTGTGAGTGAAACTCTTATTGCTCGGTATGCATTAAGTTCACAAGTTAAAATTGATAATATGGAGTAGCAAAAGGAGAACATATTTCATACGTGTTGCTTCGTTAAAAATAAGGTATGTAATATGATCATTGATAGTTTGAGTTTTACCAATGTGATGTACTTTAGTGGAGAAATTAAGGTTACCCTTATTTAAACATCCCAAGCTCTATAGATTACTTTGGTTAAATAATTGTGGAAAAATTAAAGTAACGAAGCAGGCGTTGATTACTTTTGCAATTGGGAAATTCAGTGACGAGATGTTATGTGATGTTGTTCCTATGCATGCTAGTCACTTGTTGTTGGAGAGACCATGAAAATTCGATCGAAATGTAACTCATGATGATCGTACAAATCGGTATAACTTTGTTAAATATGGAAAGAAAGTGATCTTCGTACCTTTATTTCTAAAACAAGTGTTCAATGATCAAGTGAAATTAAAGAGTGTAGCTGAGAGTTCCAAGGGAAATATGGGAAGTGAGGCTGAGAGCACCAAGGGAAAAAAGGGGAGTGAAACCAACAAATCCATGCGTGCAAAGGGGAAAGAAACCGAAAGTAGGGGAAAAGAGAGTGAGGGAGAGTAAAATTTATTTTCTTTGCCAAAATTAGGGAAGTGAGGAGAGAATTTAAACAACAAAAGTTTATGATCTTACTTGTCTATAAGAAATCATTCCTTAATATTGAAAAAACTAACGTTAACCCTTTTGTTTTTAATATTTTTGTGTCTTTATTACAGATGTACGAGGAGATCATGGCAATTCGATCGAAACATAACTCATGATGGTTGTAAGAATCGATATAGCTTTGTTAAGGATAGAAAGAAAGTGATCTTTATAACTTTATCTCCGAAACAAGTGTTCGATGATTAAGTGAAATTGAAAAGTGAAGTCGAGAGTTCCAAGGGGAAAATGGGGAGTGAAACTGAGAAATCCATTGTCACACCAGTTTTTTATTAACTGCAAATACATACTTACATTCCTTATACAGTGCTATCCTTTTATTTACATAAAACGTAAACATTTCTAGTCAACAATTTTTTTTCCTTTATATATACAAGTGTTTATATAATACAACTCTTTATAATATAAATAGATTATTAATTTCATATCCAAAAATATTCATACTAACCTACAAGTTTATTGTTAAAAATAACATTGCCACGTCAACATTGCCACGTCAACGACGTTGCCACACCAACGACATTGTCACATCAATGAAATTGCCACGTCAACTTAATTTAAATATCAACACCTTTACAAGAATTTAGAAAAGTTAAATTAAGTAGCTGTTATGAATAGTGCGTGAATATTGCCTTAAAACTAGTTTATTTGAATTTTAAAATGTATACTTTAGATTGTTGTACTTAGCTGTTGGGTGCATATAAGGGGTTGTAC
>JAXCLQ010071369.1:0-12207 GCA_035584115.1 Cedrela odorata
CTAACTTCCAGTGTTTCCAGCTCAGCCTTTCTGCAACTTGCAACTTCTTCCAGCTCAGCTACTTAGTAATCCTATCAAGCTGTAGTTTTAACTTTTATATTGACTAGAAAATTGAACTCATGATTCCAGTTGATGGATTCGTATATCTGTTAAACTATCACAAATCATACAATACATTTTGATTTCTTTATATGTTAGTCGAAGAATTACACGACTCTACTTTAGTCATATCCCACTAAAGACATTAAAATTTATTAATTTAATTAATAAAAACTTTTAGAATTTGAATTCGACTTACACTAAAGTTAAATAAAAGTTTAATTTTTAAATAAAATTATCTTTCGAGCAATCTATGCTTATGGAGATTACATAAAAGAGATTGTGTGTATACAAGACAAAACTTGTGTTGTTATTGCTGGTTAGCAAATTCATATAGTTCTTTCAAGGAGGAAAGAACAAACTGAAATTGAAAAGTTTGTTCTTAATTTGCTTGCTGGGGGATTTAAATGCAGCAATCCCGCAATGTTTGATCTAATTAAGCTCGGTAGAAGTAGAAGAGAGTCTCAATTCTTAATAAAAACAACAACTCGTTTTCCTATATCTCAACATTTTGATTTGATGGTAGTTGCCTACTCGAGCATTTATCCTCACCAGTTCTCAGGTATCAAGTAAAAAACCAAGAATATCACCATCCTCTGTGAGTATGCCGAAGACTCAAATACATAGTGATGGTTTGAGAACACATACAGAATCCAAGAACCCCGAGACATGAAGGCAATTGGAATGTCACATCTCTCATATATCCACCCATTACTCAGAAGAACTCGTAAGTTTATAATTGCTCAACAGTTATTCAACCACTCAACTGCCCACCACTTGAGTAACCACCCACTATTGAGGAGCGGTTACTGCCAGTTCATCTGCAATAACCGCTCAACCATGGCTTATAAAATGCAAGATTGACAATAAAATCTATCTAGTTGTTATGCTGTCAAAACATTTTCAAATACAATTCTCTTAACCCTCTCTATAATTTTTCTTCTTCTTTAAATACTGTTCATAATTTTGTGACATTTTTGAATGTAACAGCTTAGTTTCTAACTTAAATATTGAAGGGTTATTGTCGGGCACACACTGACACCCTTGATAGTTACTGTTTTACAAAAGATCGAGAACAAGATGATTCAAGAAGAGATATATTACTTGTCGACATCTGGACAAACCAGTATCAACAAATGGTGTCGTCTGTGAAAAATTGAACAAAAAGCCAACATACAGAAGCAAGTATGGTAACATCAAATAGGGGAAGAGATGGAGAAAATCTTAGACGAAGTAGCAACAGAACTCCATCCCGATGATAGTGGAAGTTCAAATGATCATACCCCAATAGAAAGGGGTGACAGAGGAGAAAGAATAGGAGTTAGCAGTTGTGGGGTTACCAATATTTGTAACTGATTAAGACTTACTTTAAAATGAGAATGAAAGAGGAAAAAAGAAAAGGATGGAGGAGGCACTAAAATTCTTATGAGAGAATATGTATATATATATATATATATATATATACATACATATTGTGTTTACGGATTGATATTTTTTTATTCACTTTGCAACAGGGCATTCTTCTCTTTTTTAAAGGGAAAACCTATGAGCAATTTCCTCGTTATCAGATAATTCCAAATGATCATACGATGGAGAAATTGAAATATGAACTATTTTGTGTAACTGTTTTGAATTGGCATAAACTAAAGTATAATATTCGCATAGGAGAAGATCAAGAGAGAACTCCATTGCTAAAACTCTCAATAATGATTGTATTTATTAATTTCATGTTATTTGAATGAGATTACAACTATAAAAGATCTCATCTTATTGCCTTCATTTAATTTTTATTCATATTAGCGAAGGCTGGAAGCTAGGAGCTCTAAGATCATACATAAGCTTAACTCCCATACTTGGCCTTGTACTCATTCCACAACTGTTCAATACTCTTCCCCAGCAAATCCACGAAGAAATTTTCACTATAGCTATCTCTCATCTTCTTGTTAAGCTCTGCAACAAACCCATTTCTAAGATCATTGCAGTAATCCAAAAATCTAGCAGTAACACTGTAACCTTCATCCCACTTATTTCCGTCACCCGGTTTCGCCCAATTTTCCGGCACATAGTCAGCCTTTAACCTCACAAAATCAGGGACACAGACGACTTTCAATCAGCTAACCTTCCCCTTCTTTTTTGCTCAGAGTTGAATCCCGAATCTATTCAATTTACTTTATTCAGGGACGGAACTTACAAATTTATATATTTATTTAAATTCTAAAGCATTTCAATAGTAAAGTAAATTTTGATATTTTTGTTTCTGACTCCACCATAATTGACGAATTTTGTATTTCATTATAAGTATATTTAGTACTATTGAATTTGAATTTGTAAGTATAGTTCAAATTGATGAATTTGAGAACATATTTAAAATTTATTTTAGAAATAATTTTCTCAAAACAGATTAAAAGGATTAAAATGAAGAAATATATATATATATATATATATTATTTTATTTAATACATTAATCTAATATATAATAGTTTTTAAATAATTAAATTTTTTTTTGAAAATACATAAACTAGTAGTATTATTTATCATCACATGAGTTGGAAACTAACCCAATAATAATAAAAAAAATCAATTTAAAATCTTTGTAAACAATAAATAAAATAAGAATTGAAAATTCAAAAACTTTGACCACCAAACACAATATTACAAAATCTAAAGCAAGGGAGCTTTAGCTAGAAAGACATACCAGCCACCTGATTTGGTGATATCACACGAGTCAACAACATAGCTCAGCATTATACAATTTCATTCCCGTACATGCTTAAATGCGGCTATCTGATCTCATCTCATCTCATCTCTGCAGACTGTTCAGACAATAGAAGCGCTTTTGTAAATCCGTTGACTGCCAAGTCTACATACAGTCCACACATGCAAAATATGAGACAGAGGCAAATCTCTCTATATTTTAAAGTAAGAGAGGGGGAGAGTCTACGTTTATATGACGCCTGTTCAACAAAAGCAGTTTGCTATGGCAAATGAAACATAATTAAATAAAATCATATAATATGATTCAATAAGATAAAAATCAACCGTCATGTTGGACAACCAACATAATCCGAACTTCAATAGTGGAGATTGTTCACAGGTTTTTCTGTTTTTTTTTTTTTCCACCGAACAAATTACAATTATGACAATTCAAATATCAATATGATATACGTCTTCTTTTGACTAGAGATATAGTATACTTGTCAAATGTTAAAAGTAACAACTAGGACAACTCAAGACACACACATTGCATTAGAATCTAATGCTCGGTGAAGGAATATGAACAAACATCAAGATTTTCAAATAATAAGAATGCTATTTTCAAGTAACAAAAAAGTTGAAGGTGGCAGAGTTTACTATGAGAATAGCGAATAAATATGAATTAATCTAAATCCCGACTTTCATCCAAACAGATGAGAGCATGATCACAAAATAACGAAAGTGTTATTTTGCCCTCATTCATCCAAACTGCCTCCTGGAAATTGCGAGTCTGTTTTGTTAATAATTCCAAAAAAAAAAAAAAAAAAAAAGGAAAAGGTAAGTGCGAAAAAAGTTTCTTTCACCTGCCGCCGGCATCTTTGAAAAGTTACTTTTAAGAAGACAGAAGACAACTTTGAAGTGACTTTTTCTGCAGTCATTGCCCGATGCATGACTGAATCGGCAGGAAAACAGTGGAATTGCCAACAAAACGTGTTGTTGGCCACTTTAGTCTCTTGAAAAAAACAGTACCAACTACACATCTAAAAGCAATGACCCCATTTGAAGTGGAGACAGGGATCGCATGAAGTACCAGAATCCCTATATGAAATTTGTATCACGATGTCTTTGATCCAGTTCGTTAATTCAAGTTTACTTTTCCATATTACTCCGTAGCAAAATCATTTGGAAATCTAGTTGTTCAAAAGACATCAAAATGAAAAGGGGGGGCTTCAGTGTTCAGTGAGAGGCATTTCAACAACCACCTGTCCGCAAGCATAAAAAATAAGATAGAAGTCGGCATCTCTAAGAGTGATCAACAAATATGTTTTAAAATGGATAGAAGAAAAGAACCCAGATAGCTCGCACCCATAATATCAAACCATCTCAAACATGTATTCAACCAGATATCACCCATACGATCAACAATGCATCTTGGGAACTGTTCTAGAAACTTGACAAAGAAGTCTCCTTCTATGCGATTCCTGAGCAACTAAAACATCTCCGTCATGAAAATTAGACAAAGAGTTTTCCAGTTGTTCCTAAAAAGCCAAAACAAAATAACTGAAAGCCCTAGTATGTAAAGTTCTACGGTATAATAATTTAACCATAGACTTTTATTGGACAATATATGGTGAAACCAACTAAAGATGATACATGAGGAATTCAGCTAAAATAGATTGTACATGTGAGACACATGAATTACCTAAAAGTTTTGTGAGATTCCTCTGGCCAAAGCCAAATATTTGGAACTGACATGAATCAAAATTTAACTTAAACAAAGGATATTCTCTCAAATTATAACGTAAAATAGGAAGCTCAGATGCAAGTTGCTCGGACATGGATTATTTATCACCTGAAAGGATCATTTAATTAGTACCCATATATAACACATCAATCCTTAAGGAAAAATAAGCAATATATATTGTATCGGACATAAATATATCAGAATTTGATCTTACCAAAACAGTTGAGATTTAAGAAACATGGGTAGACATCAAATTTGCGATAGCAAACATTTGAAACAAACCATCAGATCTTCTCATGAATTGCATGGCGTGCAGCTTGGATGGAAAAATTAGTGTGCAAATGTCCAAGGCTCCATGGTAAGAGGCACTGCACATTCAGTTATATATGCATGCTTCCTCCATAATTTTGACCAACAGATGTCTAGAAAACAAGATTTAATAGATAGAGAATGAGTCAGACGGAAAAATGAACTCATCTCATTATATCTGCTTTCATGAGAATCCAAAATGTTTTCAAAATCATAAAAATCAGTCAGACTTTGCATAGCAATCGCGTAGTGAACATAGAAATCCGAAACATTGCAAAAGAAAATCTTAAACTGGTGATTTTGAGTGAACTAAAATTAAACTGGCTATAACATAATGTGAAGGGAGCACCAATGCCCCTAGGCAAGCATAAGCATGCACAAAAGAATAATGAAGCCCTATTGGGTGTAAAGAAAATATACCATAAAGGACTAAACTTTGTTATCCCAATCCATTAGTTATAGATTTCAGGTTATAAACTCTCGTACATATACTTTAAAACATGCATATATAAGTGGAACCAATGTATTCCCAAAGGGATAGCCTAGTTGGTTCGACATTTTGCCGTGGAAGCAATCAATTCCCCCTCACACCAACCTCGGATTGTGTGTAGGGTGGGGCGGGATTAGGGTGTGCGAAACTTTTTTTTTAAAAAAAAAGTGGAACAACTGTAGCACTGTCACAATGTAATAAAACTCTAAATCCCCACAAGTATGTTTCAAAAACCTTATAGCCCATCTTGGGTTGCCAAGTTAATGGAAAGTATAAGCAAACAGTAAAAGAAAGGGAATGCTCTATAGATGAACGGTAATTGTTACCATAAGCACATAGATACTCTTATATCCAAGAATTTTGAATGAAGGAAAGTAGACATACTAACCTGAAGGTAAGGTAAGACAATATTTTATACTTGTAAGAAAAATTCAGACTTCACCATAATCCTGAAGCAATATAAGTTCCAATCATTATATCCTTTAAAGTTAGTAATAAGGTACAGGCAACATCGAAAACAAACCAATCATCACTGGTTGAATTTGCATGAATGCAACTATTTTCACATTTTCTAAGATGTATTCTTGTTATCAACCAGATAAAGCACTGTCTTCGAGAAGAAGTTCAGTAAAACTCAAAATGAGTCAACCAACTATCCCCGAGGATATAGCCCAAATGGTTAGGCCACTTACAATGAAAGCAAGAGATAAAGAGATCGAGACCTCCTCAAACCAATGTTGGAAGGGGATTTAATTCAATTTTTGATTGTGCTAGGGGTGGGGTGTGTGGTGACCTACAAATAATTAAAATAAATAAATAAATTAGTCAAGTAGCTTTGCATAAATACCTTCTTAGAAGACAAAAACAAACATAGATTTCTTCGATATCTATTTCTATCTTTAGTTTAATATACTTGAGAAGCTCACATAAACTGAAATAGCTTCATCCCATTTGCTTTAATGATGGTAATTTTGCCTGTAAATTCGCTACTACTCTACTATCATGAAATAGGTTTGATATGTCTCTTAATAAATTTGAAAAAATAAATTAAAATCCGTAATAAATTTGTGACTAATATGGGTAAGTATAGATATTTATGAGTATTCGTAGATATATAATTTTTTAATTTTTTATTTTAAAAGTACTAAAATGATGTCATTTTAATGTTAATGTTAAAAAAAATATTAAAACGACGTCGTTTTGATATTATAATATAAATTTCTAAATTCCGTACACACAAGACACAACACATACTCATTGTCAATTGCATTTAAATCTTTTGTTAAGTTTATGTATTTAATATTTTTTTATTAGTAATTAAATATTTATTAATTTTATAGTAATACTAAATCTGTTAATTTTTTTTAAAGAGTAATGTGTAAAATCAATAAATATATTAATATCACAAAATAACATTTATTATCTCTATCAAATAAATTATATGTATATAATTATCAATAATTAATAAAATTTAAAGTTTATTTCTTAAAAATTATTTTTTATTTTATCTTTAAATTTACATAATTATTCTTTAAATAAAAAGTGAGTCAAAACATCAAATAATTTAATTAAGTTGTATTTCAAATTACTTATGTATGAATTTGTAAAATAGTTATATATTTTTTTTACAGAATTGTTGTTATCAATTTTATTTTTTGTTGTACATACTTTATATTTTATGTGAGTAATATATTTTATTTTGAATTAATGCCAAAAATTTCATTAAAATCCTGCTAAAATTTAATGAATTTAGTAAAAAAAATATCAAATCAGTTACGAATTTAGTGCATATTTAGTATTAAATTTTTTTAGTGAATGCGAATGTTAGTTTAGAAGTCTCCAAACCCGATCAGTTGTGATCCCTGCTTTGATGCAGAGGTATGGATACAGTATGCTGCAGTACTTGAGATAAATTCTCAGCTGATCCAGACTTAATAGTAATCATCTGCCAGATTGTTTAGTATCAAGAAGTTGCTGGCTTTAAACTTATCAATCCACAGTGGAGGATTTCCAGCCCAAAGATTATTGTTCACTCGAGAATCATTTAATCCAGTTATATTCTCAGGAGTCCTGAAATCTAATAATTCCTGTGGAGTTTCTGGATGGATCGAGGCAGCATTAGGAGATCAGTGTTTTCTGTGTGCAGGAAGCAGCTCAAGATATCAGCTCTCAGATCTTCGGGTAACTGTTGTAACACTGAAGTATCAACCTGACTAAGAAATGAAGGCATTAAATCACTCTTATTAAGACACAAAGTGGGATTGGCCCCATTGTCAAATCCTGCTCTGAAAACAGACACCGCCTGCGCTTCCTTGACTGTATACTGTTAAGCCTGATAAAGATATAAATATTTGTCAACTAGCCATTGAGAACCAAAGCCAAAATGGCAACTTTAATGTTAAGAAGTTACCTTTATTCTACAGGTCCTCTGTTCAGGGTGACCATGTTAGAAAAGAGAGATCCCTTTCCCTTGTTTACAGCACCTTAATCAACAAAATTAACACATCTACGAGGGACTGGTAGAAATTAAAGAATTCTACAAAATCATTCAGTTAGAAAAATCCAGGTAAGAAAAGATAACCTTCAGGTTCACGGGTAGAGTTACATAAAGAACTGCTGATATTTTCACTTTTGCCTTTGTTTTTAGCAATGAAATCAGCTAACTTCCCACCATAAGTTTCATTCAACTCTGAAAACAGTTCTGGAGGAAGAATCTCTACCACTGCCAGATCAAGATGGCACAAAGGTGGCAGAGCTTGGTTTAAAGAAGTTTGACAACTGGGCAGATTATTGTCCATTTGAACAGAATCCCCAATTGCGTCGGTGCATAATTGACTCCGAGTTACACCACTTCTCTGTCCCACACAATCTATCAAGAAAATTATTAATGCAAGCAGAGCAATGTCATTGCATCTTTAACCAATAAGAAATTAAAACAAATGTTAAACAACAACATGATTGAAAAATGAAAATATTTAGATAACTACATCTAGCCCTCTGTTTCCTGAAGTTGCAGTAACTTCAAAATGTTATCTTAAAATTTACAATATCCTATATAGTGGCTTTTCCTAGAATTTAATTTAAATTTGGCAGTATAGAGTGTTCCCCATTACTATGTTTTTAGAAACAATATCCCAAAACATATCATTACACAAGATGCCCAGAAAAACTTGACATCACGTGGATACTTTTACTCCAATACATGCATGTTAAGACAAAACTAAGCTCCATTGAATTTCCAAAGAGATGTGATTGTTTATAACTTCTTTTCCTGAAATACTATGTAAGATCATGAGTGCTAATCAAATTTTTGGTTGACGTAATCATCAGTAAAATGCACATCTAAAACAAACAATTTTGATTATCTCATATACGAGCATCTTTAAAGTTTCAAGCAGAGGAAGAAGAAAACAGAAAATTCTGATAACACTATTATATAATATATATATAAATGAGTCATTATTATATAATATATATAAATGAGTCTCTCACTGTGCCAGTAATTATCAGATTTTTATAGTGGCAATGTTTAGCTCAGAAACCATAGACAGATAAATCAGCAATTTTAATCAAAAGCCATTAGAAATAATCATGGACAATTTACAAAATGCTAATTTATAATACCTATATTAGTCCTCCCTTCCATCATACTATTGATATCATATTGCTCTTCTGTACTAGCTGATGCAGATATGAGCCAAGATCTTAAAGTGTTTCTTTCAACCCCTTTAAACCAACAAAACCAAAAGGCAATTTTTATCAGAAATGGATTTTGGTTATTGAACAAAAAGTACTGTAGTGAGGAAAATATATATATTTACTGCATCTAAACTGACCATATAAGCAGCATACAAATTTATGGCTAAAGCAACTCCATGAAACATAGGAAATTAATTAGAATACGGCTGGTATGAACTCTATTCATCTCAATTCAACAAATAACTGGTTTAGAAGTGTCTGCACTTTCAAGCTTGGAAACTTGCTAGCCAATACCCCGAACGTCCTTAACATCTGTGCAAAATCAATCAAAGTAGACACGTGGTTATATTAATATCAAGGAATACACTATGAAACAAAAAGGCAATTTACAAAGTTCATGCATACAAAAAGTTAACAATTAAATTAACTAACAAAACAAGACATTGAAAGAACCATGCTAAAATAATAGAAAGTCTAGACATTGAAAGAACCATGCTAAAATAATACAAAGTCTAGACATTGAAAGACCCATGCTAAATGTTAAAACATAAAATTCATACATACAAAAAATAATATACTCATCGAGACTGGATTCAAAACCAGTTAACCTAGAGATCCACTAGAGGCACAAACAAAGACAAGCTATGGTAAATCAATACTTTGGTGTGCTAGGAAGTTTTTGAGACAATTTGGAACGTATTTAATATATCCTACAGCTTTCCTTTCATTGTTTTCAACAATTTCTAGTTCTCCAACAGAATCAAAGCATGAAATAGAAAAATTGAAGAATAAGAACTCGGGACTAATATTTCTTTATACTAAATTCTTTGAATTAAATCCGGAAGTCTTTCATAACCATTGACATCGCCAGCAGCATCTACACAAATAACACCACTAGCCATCCATCACTTCCATACCTTTGACAGCTTGCTAGTATCAATAATAAGTTAAAATTTCTTGAAAAGCACACACCGATTAGATTTGCAGCCAAAACTAAAATGCAGAAGTAAGAGGATTAATTTTTTGATCCGTATTTATGAAATAGTTTATTATGAGGATAAATCATGTTGAGAAGCCATTAAAATTAGCGTTCAAAAAGGTTTGAAATTGCCAGGAAATAAGAGAACAAAGAAGAGGTTGGAAACGGAGTAAATCAAAATGCAGACTCTGAAGTGAAGATAGACTACTGGTAGGCTTTAATGTGAACAAGATCATGGTGTAATCTACCAGTCAATATTGACCAAATATTTGTCAACTAACATATTCCCTAATCCTTCTCTCTACAAAGTTAAAAACCTATAAGGAGGACTCCACAACTTTTTGGCATAGGATAATGAAAGAAGCATATAGGTCTCAACCCCAAAAGAAACAAATCTGCACCACAAAACCATTGGAAACATAAACTATTGAGTACTCCACAACAATCCGAGCGAATCTCCAGGCTTAAGGGTGTTATTTTGTGCATGAACATCATAAGGAATTATTAGTCCCATGAAGAACCATAAAAAAATGTAGACGGAAGTTGAACTGCTTAGGTATTTGCCAGTAGCCATTGGAATAATTAGCTAGGCCGCCGTAGACATCTTCTTTTTAAAGACATTCAACTGTAACATTTCTTGCAATAATTGATCTGTTACTCGTTAACTCTTGAAAAGTATTAAATAAGAATTAAGAGGCTTAGAGTTTTAGTGAAGCAACCTTTCATGTTCGTTTGACGAAAATGTGCTAACAAATTTGTTTACGGAATAATGAATAAAAGTCAGTCATCGTTAGGACCACTGAAGCAATGAAAGCATGTTATTGGATCTATATGATTATAACTTTCAGATACGATTATTGACGACATGATATGAGACTTGTATGTTTTAGTGAAAGTAAATAATATGCAACAGTTCGGATCTTGTAATTAAATAAATATTTGTCCATTTCAATGTGTTAAAAATTCAGGAACAAAAGTGAAACATATTTACTTAATAGTTGGACTGTCTTATTACATTTGTTATCGGAACTGGTTCATTCAGACCTTATGTTTTGATCTTCTCTTGATGACCGGAGGTTCAAACATTAAAAGATAAGAAATATTTTGTTTTAGAGAAAACACTGTCACGAGTCTCCTCCTTTTAGCGTTAAAAGGAAAATCTACCACAGTCCACAACCTCTATATTTTGCAAAGTTAACATATTGTTTGGATAGAAGATAATGTAGATAACCTATAGTTATCAACCCTGAAAATTGAAATGATGCAGGCTATGCAGTTATCAATTTGCTGACTTTGTGGATCTATAACTTGGTTTGTGGTATTGAGTATCTTAGCAGTTAGTGTCTGGAATTTAAAATTAATTAGAAAGGAGTATGAGAGTTCTTATAGAAAATATATAATTTCTATACCATGTGATGAATATTAGAAAATTGTAGAAATCAAGTGTTCTTGTGAACCTTGTTATGTTTTAAGCTAACTAACCTTCAAAGTTCTGTCCCTCTTTCTCATCCACGCATGCGCACAAGCACATTTGAGGAATTGTTTTCCTGTTATTATTAATATCTAGATATAAAATATTTTAAAACTTTTTATGTTATTTCTTGGTGCAGTCTGAGGTAAATTTCCTGGGAAGGCTCTCTCACCCTAACCTTGTAAAGTTGTTGGGGTACTGCTGGGAAGACACAGAGCTGCTTCTCGTTTATGAATTTATGCAAAAGGGCAGCTTGGAAAACCATCTATTTGGACGTAAGGGCTAATAACAACAATTAACGGTTCACTTATTTGCTATTCGTGCTATTGTTTGCATATATGCTAGCACCTGTGATATCTCAAAGGAAACAAGGTCTGTTGCTCATCTTGCTCTTATTGTTTTCATTTTGCAGGGGGTGCTTCTGTTCAGCCACTTCCGTGGGACATTTGGGTAAAGATTGCCATAGGAGCGGCTAGAGGGTTGGCTTTTTGCACATGTCAGAGCAGCAAATTATTAGGAAAAGAGGAGTGTGTTATGTGCCTCGAGATATTGCCCATGATACAGCCGATGAAGATTGAAACAGTAGAATTCATGGAAATCGTACAAGTTCCACGCCAACCAAGAAGAGATTGTCGGAAGAATTACATGTTGGTGGTTATGGTAACCACCCATGAATGGTCCATAACTTCCCTTAATGCCATAAAACATCTCACACGTTTTGG
>JAXCLQ010071370.1:0-12204 GCA_035584115.1 Cedrela odorata
ACTTGTATGTATAAAAAAAAATTGTTGACTAGAAATGTTTAAGTTTTGTGTAATAAAAAGAATAGCATTGTTTATAAAGAATGTAAGTATGTATTTGCAGTTAATAAGAAACAGGTGTGACACTTATTTTTCTTACTGCACGCAATTTCTATTCCCAAAATCCTTTTAGCAAAACCTAAGTCATTCACGTCGAATTCTCCTTTTTGAATTTCTTTCGATCTATCTACTTCACTTCTATATTGATTAGCAATTATAATGTCAGCAACATCTAACAACAAATAACCAACTTCATCTTGATTCAGTTTTTAATAGTAAACATAATTATCAAGCTTACTTCTTTCATAACCATAATTTGTTAATCATTAAATCTCTTATATCATTGCCTAGAAGATTGTTTCAGGTCACCTAGACACTTCTTTAACGGACATGCAGGATCCTCTTTTCCTTTTACCTTGAAGCCTTCAGGTGGATTCGTTAGAATCTATTTTTCAAGCTTATCCTGAAAGAATATAGTTTTAACATCTCTCTAATCAAACTCCATTTCTTTCCTTTCCTATTTACCATATGAATCTGGGTTTGCATACTTACATTTTTCAACGAGAGCCACTTCATTGAAAACAACATCCTTGTTTATTATGCATCTTGATGACTTTTCATTTAGGCGCTAAATCTTGTATCCTTTAACACCATCTAAATATCCAATTTACACACTCTTTGTGGCTGCTGGTTTAAGTTTCAACCTTCATTAAGGGTTTTTAAATTTAAGGCTGATGATGGATTTCTATTCATCAAGTAACATGCGGGTGCACAAAGTCTGCACGAATAATCATTGACAACTTTAAGTTCATTACATGCTTTTAGTTGTATTTCACAAAATTTTATTCATTCTGTCAATTAATTTGTCCTGCAAAGTATTTCTAGTAATTATTTTATACTTGTAATTCCATTTGCCTCAACCATTTCCTTATTCCTTCTCAACTTGTTTAACAAATTTCTATTTCCATCTTCTAATTAGTTAACCTTTTTCAATCAATTTAGATTTCCTTCTTTTCAGCTCGATAACTCATCACGAGCAACAACCAAATCTATTCCAAACTACTCTTGCACTCTAAAATCAAGGTTAGTTTTAGACATCCACTGCCCGAATTAATAACTCTCATAAAGTATTCGATTATACTTCTCAATCAATATATATATATATATACATATGGTTCTCTTAATATGACTAATTTTTTTCCACTAATCAAATTACCCAACAACTCTTCCTGATAAACTACCATTACAAGATAAGACAACATCCTATCTGTAATAACCTTAGCATACTGATCCTTTTTAAGTTGAGCCTCAGCCACAACTGAATTCAAATAAATAGCAGCTACACTTTATGATACTGACAGTTCAACAACTTTTACATTAAGATCCTCAATTTCTTGATCCTTCTTATAAAGGACTACTTTAAGTTCCCTACTCTCACTCTTACTCTTCAAACGCTCTTCCAAAGCACTACTAAAAAACAGTGAGCATTCACTAATTAATTCATGCAATGAGGCATCAACCACCTAACTCTTTCCCTCACTTTCTCTTACCTCTTTTTTTACTAACAGCATCACCTGACTCACCATAATTTTCACCCAAAAAGAACTCTTTATTATTTCAAAACCTTAAGCTAGTGTTGGAGAGTAGCTAGTCCTCATAGGTTAAAATAAATATATTCCAAGGTACCTTTTGTTCTATGAATAGCCTTCTAATGAATTTAACCCTGCATGCTTTACTAAGTAGTTCTCACATAAATCTAGGGATTTAACCTTTATATTACCAATAAGTTCTTGTCTAGCTGGGTCTCTAAACTCTCTTTCACTAATTTATTTATATACAAGTTTCAGATACCATATTTTTGTATCACCTATATTTGTTTCACTTGAAATACTATCATCTGCATGCACTTATCAATGTGTATCTTGTCCTTTCCATTAATATCATAATTTCATTACTTTTATAACATTTATCAAAAGACTAGCACTAATCAATTCTTTTCAATCATTCTTCGAAGTGATCATGGCACTCCATTTTTAACACTCTAATTTCTTAACTCTATTCTAGTTTTAACTATGTCAGCCACCTGTCATTTCATTCTCTAGACTTAACAAGCCATTGTAAATTCTATCACCATAAATGATACATATTCTATTAACCTAGCATATCTGTAACATCCTAAATTCGGGATTGTTACTGGTAGGTGATAGAATGTTGGAGATATGCCCTAGAACCAATTATGTCATGTGGTTCAGGAATATCATTCCTTGTATATAATTATATTTCTGTAATTAATTGTAAAGTTGTTTACGATTAATAAAATGGCATTTATAGCATTTTGCATTAATAGTTGCTTAATAAATAAATAATGCAAAATGAGATCCCATGATGTATTATGATGTCATGACTCTATCTATAAGGAGTTGTAAATATAAGTACAAAGTTTTGATTTCAATACATCTGAATCAATTCCCGATTGAGGTGATGTCATATGGGACTATAACATTGCATGAATGGCATGTTTGATGTTGCCAAGGATTAGTATTGGATATTAATAGTTGGGTGACGAGTCTCATGTCACAAGGGCATAAACATGGGTGATGCATTGGAGAACGTGTTACTGAACGTGACTAAATGTGACGAATCACATTGGTGATTATCCACGGTCAATGATACGTCACACAGCCGTATTAATATACCACTAGTCCTTTGACTTGAAGTGTCACAGTTGTCATCTGCATTGAGGCACATCGTTCACTTGTGTATATCGCACCAGGCTAGCCACACTTGGTGAAAGAAATTTGTTAGCAATGTGTTCTTAATGTATGAGAACAAGTGATGACCAAGATGAAATCTATTAGCTCAGATATTGGATCTTGAGATCCGAGGCGGGGATGTCATACATTAGAAATGAAATCTCTGGCTGATGTATGTGTTTTCGAAAAGGTGTTTCCGGATATAGGAATCCTGTATATAATTTGAGACCCAGTTCCTATAATTGAGTTAGGGGTTTGACTATTCTATGACCCATAATCGATTGGGAGTCGATAGCAAAAGGACATTACTACATGCACGTAAGACTATATGGGTTCATTCATTAGTGTCTGGAGGTCGTGGCATCTTGCTAGAGGTTGCGCATGATCATTAGGAACTTCGGATGTAAGGAATTATACTGAAGTGATGAGAAATGGTTCATATTTGCTCATGTCCAGTTCATGGTGAACCCAAGAGGTCACACACATATCGGTTACTTGATGATGATGGTTATTACCATGTACAATTATCATTAAGTTAGTTAATAATATTGTTTTAATACTTGATCGGATGGCAATTTAATTCTTTATTGCAAAGAATTAATTTCCTAGCTAAGAGGTGTTAGCACACGTATGCGTGGGAAATATTTTAGAAATAATTCGGATTACATAAATATGATTTACGAACATTTGGAAACTAAGAAAAGATATTTTGTTACAAAGATATTAATAAATAAACAGTTTATTTATTAATGATAAAATAATTATTATTTGATCAAATTAATCCTTGATTGACAAATGGCACCATGAGATGTTGCCAAGTGTCAAATTCTTAATTAGATCTTGACCATTCATTTTGAATCAATGGCTAATTAATTCTTTAATTATGATTAAAGAAATTCAAGAAAGATAAAATATCTTTTGCATTTAATGTTTGAATGTCAAACATTATAAGTAAGGATTACATTTAATTATATATGATATAATATTAAAATATAATCATTATATTTTATTTTATATTGTATAAAATAAAATATATTTATCTCTCTCTCTCTCTCCATCTAACATTAAATATAAATGCATATAATATATATTAATATGAGTAATATTATAATATGCTAGATATTTATGTTGCATTAATTAGATTAATAAAAATGGATTGGATTTTGGAATCCATCCATGAGCTTGTGCCACATGTAATCCACTAACTTGTTTTAAACAATGTATATGGATGAAAAGAAAGCAACGTGGTTTGTTTCCATTAGCGTGATTTGAATTAGGAATTGAGAATTGCAACAGTGCTTCTTCTTCTCCCCTTTTTGCCGAGAAGCCATTGTTGAATGATGAAGAAATTTGTTTTAAACAAAATTCTTAAGGGAGAAAGAAAAGAATTGAGAAAGAAAGGAAGAAGAAGAAAAAAATGAAAGGGGTTTCATGAGTTTTCCTTCTCTTCCAAAAGAACTAGAAGTTTTTTAAGTGTAGAAAACTTGTTTTAAGTTTTCAAACACGAATTCAGGTAACTGAAACCAGTCGCTATCAACCCGATGTGTGTGACACGCCCTCAAACTAACAAGTAACTTGTTCTGGAGATTGACATTTAAAGTATGTGTACTTTATATATGTTGATCTTTTGTTTAAATTGTTTAAAATTTTAAAATGTACATACATCCATGTCTACAGTCCTTGGGAAGCCTTTTCACACGGTTAGTGTGACAACCGTAGCTTTCCTTCCCTCTTACGCCAGACACGCACTCTTGGTAACCGTTCTCAGTGTGCTCGGTGCAATCCCGCATCTCAAACTCAAACAATTTTTTCAAGTGGCATCAAAGCCAATGACATGTGTATGTTTGTATGTTTTAAAATAAGTTTTTAGAAGTTGATTATGTTCATATGGTTGTCTATTGTGGCTTTAAAAAAAATTGATATTGTGTTATTTGGAATAACATGCTCTTTATGTTATTATGTGATAATAATATGTTTAAAAGCATGGAAATTTGATTTGTTATGTTTTAAGCATATGTATGTGTTAATACAATATGTTAATGGTGATTAAATCTTGTGTTAACATGTATGAGATTATATTTTATATATTTGAGAGCATGGGATAAGGTTAAATTTGATTTGATCAAATTAGGATATTTAGATGATTACGTTTTTATGAAAAAGCATGATAATAGATGCTGTTAATATGATTAATAAGTGTTATCATGTTTAGAGACTTGAATGAAGTTATTTTAAGACATTTTATACAAGTTTTATAAACTTTAGAAATGTTAAAAAAAAGGGACTCGAATTGATCTGTTTTGATGCAAGTATTGATCTCTTTATGAAAAGGATCGATACCTGCAGGCTAAAAGGCATTGAGTGTCAACACCTTAAGCAAACAAATTGATACAAGATGGCTCTGTATCATTCCGTAGCATTCTGTTTCAGGAAGTATCAATCTCTTTAGAGAAAGGATCGATGATTGCTGTTGAAAGGGTCGATATGATCGACCCCCTCAATGAAACAGAACGATACTTGAAAGCTACAAACCATTCTGTTTCAGGAAGTATCGATCTCTTTAGAGAAAGGATCGATACTTACTGTTAAAGAGTCAATCGGATCGATACTTGCTGTTAAAGGGTCAATCGGATTGATACTTGCTGTTAAAGGGTCGATCGGATCGATACTTGCTGTTAAAGGGTCGATCGGATCGATACTTGCTGTTAAAGGGTCGATCGGATCGATACTTGCTGTTAAAGGGTCAATTGGATCGATACCCTCAATGAAACGGATCGATACTTGAAATCTAGGAATCCATGTATCAATCTTTGGCCAGAGAGGATCGAAATGCTTGAGACTTACATTGATTTCTCTCGTAAAAACGGATTGATACACTGAAAGGGTGGATCGATCCATTCCATGTTTCTTAAAATCAGATCGATACCCTGAAAGGAATGATCGATATCTTGTCTAAAAAAAAAGGAGAAAAATTTTTTTTTCTTCATTCTTAAATAATCTCCAAATATCATAACCATCCTTAAGCCACAACTTCTATAAGTACTAATTTGATTAGTATATTTTCTGTTACCGAAAATTAGATTTGATGAAATTAAAATTTTCGGGGTTGAAATTGTTTCAATTAAACAAAAAAATAATTACTCCGAATTAAAATTAAATTGAATGGTGATTCTAATTGATTTTGATTCAACTAGAATTAATAGAATTCTAGTGGGAGTAAAATGATAAACATAAATCAACCAATTGATATTATATCAATTGAATTCTCTCATAAATAAATTAATTTTTAATTTATTTATTTATTTATTTTAATTAAATATGTGATAAGTTAATATTTGATATTGATATCATTTGGAATGATATATACCCATTGTTAAATAATATGAATGATGATGTATATGAAAATGAGACCTTAAATAAAAAGGCATTTGACTTCCAATAACTGTTAGGTGAGGGGTTTGATTTCACTTCTATTCAAGAAAAGGCGTTGGGTCTAGCCTAACTAGGTTGAAGCGCCAATAACTGTTAAGTAAGGTGTTTTTTCCTAGAGGTAGATTGATCATGTCTTGTAAAAAGTTACAAACAAAAATGAGTTTCGTTTCTGACTTGTTGGGCTTACTTGACCAATAACTGTTAGGTAAGGTCTTGTGAGTTTGATAAGAATATGGTCACCCACGAAAACCTGTAATTGGATTACAGTTTTCTTATCAAGGGAGTATGGGATATAATTAAAGTAGTCGGAGAACTATTTGGTTTAAAGTCCAAAACTAATTAGATTGAAATATAAATATACATTTAATACATTCTGATGTATTTCCTTTTTCTGCAAATATTCAAACGTTGAATCTCTTTACAAGTGAAAGAATGCTTAACCCTCTTCTTCAAATACTTGACACTCATAGGCTTACCGGACCTAACTTCAAGGTTTGGTAACGGAATCTCAGAATGGTTCTAGATTCTAAAAAGATCGACTATGTCCTTCAAGACCCTACGTCCAAGTCTTTTTCGAGTGAGGTTTCACTAGAGGAGATTTAGACCTTCCAGAAATGGAAGGACGATAATCTTAAAGTAAGATCGTATATGCTAGCATCTATAAGTGATGACTTACAGACTCAGTATGAGGGCATGCAGGATGCCTCAGCAGTCTATCTTTCTTTCGTTGAGATGTTCAGGGAGAGTTTCAGCTATAGGGGGTGCAAGTTGTCAACTGCTTTTTTTGGTATGAGGCTTAATCTGGGAGTGCCTCCGGAATCCCATCTTATAAAGATGATAAACCTCATAGGTCAGTTGAAATCTTTAGGGTTTTCCATGGATTTTGGATTACAGACGAATTTGATCATTCATCACTCTTGTCTAGCTTTGACCAGTTTGTTACCAATTATCACAGGAATAAACTGAAACATACTCTTCCTAAACTTATGAATGAAATTATTTCACTTCATAAGAGAGTCTCTAAAGGAAAAGAGAAGGAGACCGTTCTTGCTACGGTGTCTTATGGTAAGGCATCGAAAAAGAAAAGCAAGAAGTCCTCTAAGGTAAAACCCAAGGGAGGAATCTCCAATAACAAAAAAAAGAAGCGTAAAGGCAAACGAGTTGCCAATAGCTAAGCCAATGATGACTGTCATCATTATAAGAAGCTCGAACATTGGAAGAGGAACTGTCTTCGTTACAAGGAGAGCCTAAGATAGAAAAAGGCGCAAGGTACGCTTTCTTGTCATGTTATTGAAACTGAATTAAGTGTTACTTCAGATTCAAATAACTGGATAATTGATTCAACTGCTCTTCTCATATTTGTATAACGTTACAAGACCTTCACAGTAAGCACTCACTGGATGAGGGTGGAATGATGCTGAAGATGGGTAATGGAGCAACGGTTGCTGCCACTTGTTCAGGTACGTGCAGAATTGTTCTACCTTCGAGTCATGTTTTTGTATTGTACAAAACTATATATTTTGATACAGCCAATAGAAACATTTTGTCTGTCAATCAGTTGTGTAAACAAGGTTACACTTTTATATTTGATGGATGTAAATGTTCGATTTATTTGAGAAATAAATTAATTGGCACTGGCTTGAATATAAATGGTTTATATGTTCTTGAGACAAATGAAATTAACATGACTAATACTATTAATAAGAAAAGATCTAGAAATGAACTTAATTCAAAACTTATATGGCATCATAGATTAGGTCATATTGGAGACAAAAGAATTATGAAGATGGGTAATGATAGACTAATAGGTCCATTAGGTTCTAAACCCTACCCCACTTATGAATCTTGTCTTCAGGGAAAGATGACTAAATCACCTTTTGTTAGACAAGGGAAAAGAACCAATGAAGTTCTTGAATTGATACCTACTGATGTATGTGGTTCATTTAGTGAAATGGCTAGAGGTGGTTTCTCATACTTCATAACCTTTACTAATGATCATTCACGGTATGGTTATATGTACTTATTGAAGTACAAATCTGAATATTTTGAAAAGTTCAAAGAATTCAAAGCTGAAGTAAAGAAACAAACAGAAAAGAGTATTAAGATTCTACTATCTGATTGTGGTGGTGAATACTTAAGTATTGAGTTTTTAGAATTTCTTAAAATTAATGGTATACTTTCTCAGCTTACATCTCCTTATACACCGCAACATAATGGTGTATCAAAAAGGAGGAATCGTACTTTATTAGATATAGTACGATCTATGATAAGCTTCACAGACTTACCTATATATCTTTGGGGATATACCCTAAATACCGCAATTTACATCTTAAACAGGACTCTATCCAAAGCTGTTCCTAAGACACCGTATGAGATATGGTATAAGAAGCTTCCAAGCTTTAATTATATGAAATTTTGGGGATGTTTAGCTTATGTTAAATTAGTTAACATTGGGAAGATGAATGCTAAGTCTAAAAAAGGTCGATTCATTAGATATTCTAAAGATAATTTAGGATATTATTTCTACATTCATGCTGATCAAAGAATTTTGATTAGTAGACATGCATAGTTTCTAGAGAATCAGTTCATTGAGAACGATGGTGTAGGTCGAAAGATTAAGCTTTCAGAGGAGTCTGAAAAGCTTGATGATGATCAACCTCATATGGATAAGTCTGTTGATATAGATGAACCGATTCGATCTGATCCTCAGTGTTCTGTAGACAGAACTATTTGTAAATCTTGTAGGATATCACGCTCTCCTTAGAGATATTATTTCCTTTCTGAAAATGGTTATGAATCATTTATGATTGGAGAATATATATAGAGGGAAGATCTTTGAGCTTATGAAAAAGCGATATTAGATATCAATTCTTGAAGAAGATTTGAGGCCATGAAATCCGAGGTGGAATCCATGTATGTTAACCAGGTGTGGTCACTTGTTAATACACTAAAAAGAATTGTTCTTATCGATTGTAAATGGGTTTACAAAAGAAAAATTGGCAAAGATGGAAAAGTGGAGACTTTTAAAGCTAGGTTGGTGGCAAAAGGATATAATTAGAAACAAGGTATTGATTTTAATGAAACTTTTTGGCCTGTAACCATGCTGAAATCCATTTGGATATTACTTGCTATTGCTACTTATTATGACTATAAGATATGGTAGATGGATGTAAAGACAACTTTCCTTAATGGTTTTATTGTGGAGTCTATATACATGCAACAGCCAGTTGGGTTTGTTGCCTTTGTTGATAGTCATAAGGTATGTAAGTTGCATAAATCCATTTATGGATTAAAGTAAGCATCCAAAAGTTGGAACATAAGATTCAATGATGTGGTCAAATCGTTTGGCTTCATTAAGAATATTGATGAACCGTGTGTCTACAAAAATGAGAATAACAATGCCATCACATTCCTTGTATTATTTGTAAATGACATACTACTCATGGGAAATGATGGGGTCATATTATCTGAGACTAAATTGTGGTTGTCTAATGTTTTCTCCATGAAAGATTTAAGAGAAGCAATTTTCATTTTGGGTATTCACCTCTATAGTGATAGAGCGAAACGAATGATAAGTCTTTACCAGAGTCTATACATAGATAAAGTATTAAAGAAGTTCAGTATGGATAGCTCTAAGAGGGGTTTCTTACTCTACAGTTATGGCGTTCATCTCGAGAGAGAGATGGGACCTAAGACTGAAGCTGAGCGCGAGCGTATGCAGAAGATTCCTTATGTTTCGGCAATAGGTAGTCTTATGTACATCATGCTATGTACTAGACCTAATATAGCGTATGCTAACTTCGTATCCTAGATTTTCTCCCTGATTCATTCGAGATATTTGGGATAATATTATCTCGGGACGGATGGGAAAGTGATCACCCGAGGACCTTTCTGCCTTCGTATATCTTGAGGTCTTGCTTAGGTTTTTATCCGAGCTGAAGATAATATTACCTTGGGGAAGATGAGAAGTTAACGTCTGGGAACCGTGTCGCCCATACTTGGGTTTTGAGGGAGATTATCCCAAGATATTTAGAGATAGTCATCCGAGAACCTTTTTCGCTCTTGTACGTCCTAAAATCAAGCTCAGGGCTTATTCGAGTTGAGGATAATATTACCTCAAGGTAAATGAAAAGTTGAATGTTTGGGAACTGTGTTGCCCATGTTGGCTTTCGGGAGGAGATTACCCCGAGATGTTTTAAGATAGTCACCCGAAAACCTCTTTCACTCTTATATGTTCTGAGACCATACTCGGGGCTTATTCGAACTAAAGATACTATTACCTCGGGTTAGATTATGAGCTAACATCTGGAAACCATGTCACTCATTATTAGGCTTCGGGAGAAAATTACCCCGAGATGTTTTGAGATATTCACCTAAGAACCTCTTTCTCTCTTATACATCCTGAGACCATACTCGAGGCTTATTCGAGCTAAGGATACTATTACTTCGGGTTAGATTATGAGCTAACGTCTGGGAACTGTGTCACCCATTCTTAAGTTTCGGGAGGAAATTACCCTGAGATGTTTTGAGATAGTCGCCCAAGAACCTCTTTTGCTCTTGTACGTTCTGAGACCATACTCGGGGCTTATTTGAGCTAAGGATACTATTACCTCGAGTTAGATTATGAGCTAACGTCTGGGAATCATGTCACCCATTCTTGGGCTTCGGGAAGAAATTTCTCCACGTTTTGATTCCTTAGCTTGGATTTATCTGTGGGCCGACTCCAAAGGTGAATAATAAAAAATAACTTTATTTATTTCTAAGAAAAGTTTGATACAAATTTTTAAAGATTTTAAGGGTAATACAGCTTTAGGCGTTCAGCATTCCACGGCTTTTGAACCCTATTCTCTGTGGGGGATTCCAACTTGTAGACTCTGGGTCTGAGAACTTGAATGACTTTGTAAAGTCCTTCTTTGTTTGCTCCGAGAAAACTTTCTCCTGGTATCTTGGTGTTCAGGGTCACTTGTCTCAAGACCTTATCCCCTGTTTGAAAGGAATGATGCCAAACATGTTTGTTGTAATACCTTACTACTCTTTATTGGTGGTATTGGAGATATGCCCTAGAACCAATCATGTCATACGGTCTAGGGATATCATCCTTATGTATATATAACTTTGTAAATTATTGTAAATTAGTTTATGATTAATAAAATGGCATCTATATCATTTTGCATATACAGTTGAGTGTATATATAAGTATTATATATAAAATGCAGAATGAGATCCAGTGATGTATTGTGATGTCAGGACTCTATCTGCAAGGAGTTTTAGATATGAGTACAGAGTCTGATCTGAATACATCCAAATTAGTTCCCAATTGAAGTATTGTCATATGGAAGTATGACATTGCATGACTGGCATGTCTGATGCTGCCAAGGATTAGTATTTGATACTAATAGTTGGGTGACGAGTTTCATGTCATAAGAGTATAAACATGAGTAATACATTGGAGTGCGTGTTACTGAACGTGACGAATCACATGGGTGATTATCCACTGTTAATGATACGTTACACAGCCATACTAGTGTATCATTGGTCCTTTGACCTGAGGTATCACGGCTGCCCTCTGCATTGAGGCACATTGTTCACTTGTGTATATTGCACAGGGCTAGCCACGCCTGGTGAAAGAAGCTTGCTGGCAATGTGTTTAGATGTAAGAGGACAGGTAATGACCAAGACGGAATTTGCTGGCTTAGATATTAGAGCTTGAGATCTTAGGCAGGGATGTCATAAATGGGAAATGAAATCTCTCGCCAAAGTATGTGTTTCCAAAAAGGTGTTTTTGGATACATGATTCCTGTATATGATTCGAGACCTTGTTCCTATAATTAAGTTAGGGGTTTGATGATTCCATGACCCCCACTCGATCAGGAGTCGACAACAGAGGGACTTTATTACATGTACGAACGACTATATGGATTCATTAGTGTCTGGGGGTTGTGGCATCTTGCTAGAGGTTGCACATGATCATTGGGAACTTTGG
>JAXCLQ010071372.1:0-12200 GCA_035584115.1 Cedrela odorata
ATTAGCAATGCACAAACCATATGTATGGAATCATCACCCTCCTCCTTTTAACTTCAATATCCTATCAATATATATATATATATATATATCCACAGACAGACAGACAGCCAACAAAATCCTTAATCGAATCATCACTCTGAATGCATGCAAGTTAATGGGGAAATCTCTGATTCTAAGCAACTAGTCTAGTCTAGTCTAGTATTATTTCTGTTCTCAGGTAAATTTATCTTCTAGCAGTGGACCCCACTTTTGACAGGCATTCCCCTTTAAAACGTTGCGTTTCGTGTGTGCGTGCGTGTGTATATATATATATATATATTTAAAAAAAAATTCTTTGAAAAGTCAATACAGTAGACGCCACTTCTAGTTTAATTGCGTTTCGTTGTTGTACAGGGTTGCATAATAAACAAGTGCGGTTTTATAAATAATTCATTACAATTAGACCCTGATATATTTTTTTAAAATTTATCTTTGATTCATAATTAATTATTAGCAGGGTATTTTTATAAAGTGAGTTGTTAATTAAAAAATTGCAAACTTATTTAGTTACATGAAAATATTATTAGAAGATGTCTTATTCATTTTCAATCTTTTTATTATATTTGAAGTATTTAAGGCTTAAAATAAAATGCCCATTTTTATTTGTACTTGGTATCTATCAGTAAATTACGAGGTTCATACACAATATTTTTATATAATTCATGTATATTTTATTCATATGGATTATACATTTTAATACAAGAAATTTTTTGTATTATTACAAAAAAATAATATTTATATTTCTCTTACATTTGTTGAATGCTATTTAATAATTCTGATAACAACTATTTAATTAATGACAAACTTTAAATGCTACAAATCATTTAAAATTATAGCATTTTCAAATTGCTACGACATTTTAATGTGTAGCATTATTAAAGCGCTACAAGTAATATATTTGTATCATTTTCATTGCGTTACAAAAGACAATTTGATAAAAATTTCAAAGTTTTACGTAATGTAGTATAACCGTAACTTTTACCCAATGCAACCGAAAATAAATTTACATCTTTCACTACAAAATTATAATTTGTAGCACTCCATAATTGCTACCAAATATATATATATATATATATACTTTTAGTAACATGAGCTACTATAGCACATGAAAAAATGTTACTGTTTACATTCGATAGCACTTTTTAAGGTGTTACTCTATCACAATTTTGTTGTAGCCATGTAATTGTGCTCTGTCCTGGCGTGATTCCTTCATTCAGGTCATTCAGAGGCATATTTCCTTCCAAAACTCGAACTATCTGCTTGGTATGGTAGTGGCAAAAAGTATATAGGACAGCATAGGAAATCAATTCCTTCATTTAGGGTCCAGTTTTCTTTATTTAATTCGGACAAGCTCACATGTTGAATGCAGACATATATAGTGAAATGAAAGGACTGAGATCAGTACAAATGAGGATTTACCCAGAAACTGGTAATCAATTGTCAAGAGCTTGGACGGGTAGCATTTAGTGGTTCAATCTCTTGGGTACTTTGGCAGTCTTCAGTACTCGAACCAGACGGGTTCAGCTCGTAGTAGCTGGTTAGCCCACTGTAGTAACTGCTACCACGCTCTAAACTTTCTAGCGCCATCTTCCTGAATTTTTCCATGTCTTCCCATTCTGCATAGAGTTATAATCTGAGCTTCCATATGAAGCATAGACAGAGCTTTGTTCTGGTGTGATTCCATCATTCAGATCATCCGGAGGAATAGTTCCTTCCAAAGCTCGAATTGTCTGCTTGGTATTAGAGTTGCAAAAGCTTTATAAGAAGCAAGCAAAGGGTGCAAAATCTTACACTGCTAACAAATACAATTTTGGCATCTTTTAATGTTGAATTGAAATCTTTCACTTAACATGTCAACTTTCCAATGGGCAAAAAGAATTTTATCAGATAATAATAAATAAGAATTAACTTGCTCATTAAGGCCTTGGAGTTCAACTCGGGAAAGGACAAAGGCCATTCAATTCTTAATTACAGGGTCAACTTACAAAACGAAGGTAATTGTAAAATCTAAGTATAATGCACTTGTCTATCAGGGCTTGTGCGAGCAAAGGTTTTGCCTGTTAGGAAAAAATATCCCATCATTGTACCATTTAGCAGGGAATGATACGGAGGCCGCAAATGTTTCATTTGATTCTTTGCACAACATCTATTAACCAATTTATACAAACTGCATATAAAAGATTTTAACACAAGCAAAATGAATGACTTAACACCTACCCACAAGCTTCCTAAACGATATAGCACATGATTTATTTGGTCATGCCAAACTGATTGAAGCTCATAAAAGAGAATACATACCCAGACAACCATGCTATTATGATGAAAAGAATGAGTTTTGTCTGAAGGTCGGAATCCAGTAATCAACTCCAGAAGCAGGACCCCGAAGGAGTAGACGTCTGACTTCTCAGTAAGCTTTCCAGAGGAGGCGTACTCCGGAGCCAACTAACTGCATTTGGTGAATGAGCATGAGAAGTGGCATAGAGGGTCCAATGAAGACAAGCTCATAAACAAGCAATCTCTGAGCCCCAAATATGCAGTATCCAACCCGAGAAACTAGATGTCTATGATGAACAAGGCTAATGATTTCAATCTCAGCCTGAAACTCCCGCTCCCCCTGCTCACTTCCAGCTTTTAGCTGCTTGATTGCGACCACCTTCCCATCTGCAAGAACTCCCTTATGGACATAACCAAAAGCACCTTGACCAAGCAGGTTGGCGTCAGAGAAATCATCTGTTGCCGTCTTTAGTTCTTCGTATGAAAATGTGCTTTTAAAATTTTCCAAGGGAAACTCCCGGCGATGATCGAGGGACATGTTTATCAGAGCCTATACTTCTGCTTGTTGTAGTTTCATTCTTTTGCCGACGCTGATGAGGGCTAGCAAACGGGTCATCTGAAGAGACTGAAAGAAATCTTTTACAACAGATGCATGTAACAAAGCTTAACATATTGTGCGAACGAACACTATACTCGTACTTATCACTACCAAAACCTTATAAACAGTGACAACGGAGATACTAAGTGGCATGATATTTTTAAAAAATAATTCATATAAATATGGTAAATTTCAAAATGCCCCCTAGAAATTTAAACAAATTGACTGTTTAATTGAAAATAAACCTGAAACAACTAGATTTAATATTTAAAAAATACTTCTGGGTTCATACGCAGGAAGATTTTGAGCAGCAAGCTTCCGCTTCCTTTTCTTATAAACTCCTACAACAATGCCAAAAACCGCAAACACTGCGAACACTACGCCTATCACTCTCATTGCTACTAACACTGCCACCGCCCCCGATCCCAATTCCCCATCCGAAGGTGTAGCGACCGGTGTCCAGCAGTACTTTGGCAGACATTACGGCTGTGTTTAGTTGGCGTTACTGGCCTGCATAAAAGCAAACCTTAATGTTTTGTAAAATATAAATACGTGTCCAGACTAGTTAGACAAACCTTGCTTCAAAGCTGATCCTGTTCAGAGTCTGTTATGGCACAAAAGTGAAGAGCACATGGGGGGAGCAACAGCACGAAGAAAAGGGCATAATACATGTCAGATTTAATTGTTTTTCTCAGTCCTTTTGATTAGTCATCTCGTAGAGTTTTCTTCCTCATTTATGTATATAAAGTGTTGCAATGGTTATAGCCAAAACACACAATTCCTGGTATAGATACTCAGTGTGAAACTTGGTATTTCAAGCACACTTCCAGGCTCTAACACAATGAGCAACCTCCCTTCTGCTCCACCAAGTCACTTCACCAACCTAACATTTGTAGTTCCTGTAAAGTTAGATAGACAGAATTTTCTGATCTGGAAAGCTCAAGTTCTCCCCACAATCTCTCCCCACAATCAGAGGCAATCTTGAATCATTCATTGATGGGACAAGAACACCACCGAGCAGGATTATCACCATCATTGATGATGAAACACAAGCAGAGATAATAACAGAGAATCAAGCTTTCTTCCAATGGAGAAAACAAAACCAACTTCTCTTGAGTTGGCTAATGTCCACCATGAGTGAGACGGTTCTAGCAACACAAACCAATTGTACCACCTCTCAAGAACTATAGGAAGTTGTGGGAAAAATGTTTTCCTCATAATCACATGCTAGGATATTACACCTCAAAAATCAGATTCAGTTAAGCCAAAAAGGTGCTCAGTCAATTAATGATTTCTATAGCAAGATGAAGGGGCTTGCTAATGCACTAACAATAGCTGGAAAACCAATACCAAATGAAGAGTTGATAGAGTATATTTTTGGAGACCTTGGCCAAGAATTTGATGCAGTAGTAGTAAACATATCTTCCAGAATGGAAACAATAACTCTTGAAGTTACATTTGCATAATTATTGTCATTTGAGAGTAGATTGGAACAACACAACAACACCATCAACTCTAATGTAAAAGTAAATGTGGCCTCAAGATTCAATCATGGCAATTGGAACAAGTAGTTCACTAAGGGCAGAACATCTAACTTTTCTGCTAACAGAGGAAGGATGAACACAAGTAGAGGAAGAGGAAGAAACTCACCTGAAAGAGGAGTGCCAAAGGTCATCTGCTAGATTTGTAACAAGAATGGACACTCAGCAGCCATTTGTTGGTACAAATTTGATCAAGATTTTGAAGAAAAAGAGACACACAGTGCAGGACAAAACTCAGCTTTTGTTACCACACAAGAGGATGGAAGTGAAGCAGGCTGATTCTTAGATTCAAGGGCAACTAACCATGTTACAAATGACCTCAGTAACCTTTCCATCAAGGCTAAATACAAAGGTAATGAAACTCTAACTGTTGGAAACGGAGATAATATAGAAATCACACACATTGGACACTGTCTACTACTTGTTAAGCCAAATTACCTCAAATCACTTGAACTCAAAAATGTGTTGCATGTTCCCAAAATCACAAATAACCTAATAAGTGTCTTAAAACTTACTTGTGATCTGATTATTGAATTTTGTGATGATATGTGCCTTATCAAGGATAAGAACAAAAGAATCTTGCTGGAAAGAGTGGTTAAAAGTAGGTTATACTTGCTCAAGAGTCAAGAGAAGGCTGAGAGTCTAGTAGCTGTCCAAGAGAATTTTATGTTAATGTCTCCTAAGTCATTGTCTGCATATTGTAATGAACCATCTAGAAATGGGTGTGAGTCATTCAGTAGAGTCTTGAAAGAGAGTGCAAGTGAGTTTGATATTCTTCATAGAAAACTAAGACATCCTAGTGATGAAATTGTAAGAAAGATTCTCTCATCTTGTAACTACTTTGCTCATATAAATAAAAATCAGTCTTCCTCATTTTGCACAACCTGCCAACTTGGCAAAAACCATAAACTCAGTTTCAAGGTTAGTGAAAGCAAAACAAACAAACCTCTTGATATTATATATGCAGACCTATAGGGTCCAGCTCCTATGGAATCAGTAAATGGCTGCAAATATTACCTTGGAATTGTTGATGACTTCTTAAGATACACTTAGATCTTTTCATTAAAACAGAAATCTGAAACAACACAAACCTTCGTCAATTTCATTAATAAAATTGAGAGATTTCTAAATTACAAAGTAATCATAATTCAGACAGATTGGGGAGGAGAATTTAAACCTCTAAACTCACATCTAAGAGAAAGATGCATCACTTTTAGGCACTCTTGTCCACATACAGCACACTAAAATGGAAAAATAGAAAGGAAACATAGACATCTAGTGGAAACAGCACTCACCCTACTTGCTCAGAGTGAATTACCACTCAAAATGTGGTGGCATACCTTTGACATTGCCATATATCTCATTAATAGAATGCCAACCTCAGTTTTGGAATTTGTCTCTCCATTTCAAAAGTTATTCAACAAGTCACCTGACCACTCATTTCTTAAAGCCTTTGGATGTGCATGCTTTCCACATTTAAGACCTTATTACCAAAAAAAAATTCCAATATCATACAGCCAAATGCATCTTCATTGGGTTTTGTCAAAACCATAAGGGATATAAGTGTCTTGACATGTCAGGAAGAGTATACATCTCAAAGCATGTGGTCTTCAATGAAAATGAATTTCCATGTTTGAGTGACTCAGGTTTTAGTGCATGAAATGGGAAAATAAGGAGCACAAATCAAAATTTACATATACAATTCTTATTGGTACCTATTTTCATTCAGTCTACACAAAATGCAAGTAAAAATCCATTTGTAGTCACTACTGATCAACATGTTTCTGAACATGTTCATTCCTTTGTGCACTCCGACACTGAACATGAAAATTACACAAAAACTCAAACATAAAACCCAACTTCCGAGATAAATGCAGAGCCACAAACCTCACACCATTCTAATTTAAGCCAACAACAAGGAATTGAGCCACCAAACATGAACCTGCACCCCATGATAACTAGGTCAAAGTTTGGAATTTATAAACCCAAAATTTACCTATCATCAAAGCCATATTTAGAGATGGAACCAGTACCTGAATCAACAACAGAAGCCCTTGCAAATGTGAATTGGAAAATAGCAATGAAAGAAGAACTCAGAGCACTGAAACTAAACCAAACATGGACCTTGGTTCCTTGCAAGCCAAAAATGAAAGTTGTAGGCAGCAGGTAGGTGTTTAAGGTCAAGTATAACCCAAATGGTTTAGTGTCAAGATACAAGGCAAGATTAGTTTGCAAAGGGGTATTATCAAACCTTATAAATAGACTATACTGAAACTTTTAGCCTTGTTGTTAAGTCTTCTACAATAAGGGTAGTAATCAGCCTTGCAGTGAGTCTTGGATAGGACATCAAACAAGTTGATGTCAACAACGCATTTCTAAATGGTGACTTGGTTGAAGAAGTGCATATGACACAACCAGAAGGCTTTAAAGAGCAAAACAAATGTCAACATATGTGTAAGTTGAAGAAGAAAATTTACGAATTGAAACAAGCTCCAAGAGCCTGGTATGAGAAGCTGAGATTAGCCTTTGTGCAGTGGGGTTTTAGAAATCTTAAATCAGATACATATCTCTTTATGCTTGAAGAAAATGGAGGAGTTGTAATCTTGTTAGTTTATGTTGATGACATTCTGGTTACAAGGAATCATGAAACTTTGGTAAACTCAGTTATAGCTAAGTCGAATGATAGTTTCTCCTTGAAAATCTTAGGCTCATTGAGCTACTTCTTAGGAATTGAAGTGAAGAAAACAAAGAATGGTTTGTTTCTCAACCAAGCTAAATACATCTCAGACTTGCTCATGAAAACCAGAATGAATCGGTGTAATTCAAGCACTACTCCCATGAGTCCAAGCATCAAGCTAAGTAAAGAAAATGGAAGTGATTTCAAAGATATCACCTTGTATAGAAGTATCATAGGTGTTCTCCAGTATGCCATAATTACTCGACCTGATATCACCTTCAGTGTCAACAAGTTGAGCCAATATCTAAGCAATCCAAAGCAAAGTCATTGGATTGCATGTAAACGAGTCCTTAGATACCTGCAGGGAACATTGAATTATGGATTGAATTTCAGGCATAGAAGTAAGATGGAACTGATAAGCTACACAGATGCAAGCTGGACAGGAGACTTAGATGACAGAAAATCAATAACAAGGTATGCTATTTACCTATGTGAAAACCTTGTTTCATGGACTTCCAAGAAGCAAATAGTAGTAGCAAAATCCAGCACTGAATCAGAGTATAGAGCCTTAGTTCAAACAGCTACTGAACTTACTTGGATGAAGTCCTTGTTAAGTGAACTAAAAATTCAACTATTGAATAAGCCTACAATCTGGTGTGATAACATGGAAGCAACTGCTCTTGCTGCTAATCCAGTGTTCCATAGGAGAACAAAGCACATTGAAATTGATGTGCATTATATAAGAGATCAGATTGCCAATGGAGACTTTGAAGTAAAATTTGTGCCAACTGAAAACCAAAACACAGACATCATGACAAAGCCACTAGGAGAAGGAAGATTCAAGAAATTAAGAAGCAAGCTAAATGTCATCGAAGATAGTTCAGCTTGAGAGGAGGAGTTAGACAAACCTTGCTGTAAAGCTGATCCTATTTAGAGTATGTTATGACACAAAAGTGAAAAGCACATGAGGGCAGCAACAGCATGAAGAAAAGGGCATGATACATGTCAAATTTAATTGTTTTTCTCAATCCTTTTGCTTAGTCATCTCGTAGGGTTTTCTTCCTCCTTTATGTATATAAAGTGTTGCAATGGTTGTAGCCGAAACACACAATTCCTAGTATAAATACTCAGTGTGAATCTGTCTTTGAAACTCGACTATACTAATTTTGAAATTAATACAACAAACATTGAAAGGAAGAACCCGTCAATGGATAAGGTTTGGGTTTTTTTAGTTTATTTTTGGGGACGAAAAAGATTTATAATTGGAGTTAAAATTTTTATTTTATTTTGGTTAAAAAATTGAATTTTCTATCCAATTACTCTCATTTTTTTTTATTCTTAAAAGAGATGATTTAGCATTTATACTAAATTTTGAATATAATATCAAAAAATTTTAATATTTTTATAAATCTTACAAAATTGATTTTTGGCAAAAAATATCACAAAACGTCAAGATTTTTTGAATTTTTTATGGAAAATCTCACAGAAGGTCAAGAGCTCTTAATGTTTTGTAAAAAACTTTACAAAATGTCGAGATTTTCAATGTTAAATGTTAATATTTTCAGTACTATTTATTACATATCTATAACAAAATTGAAATAATTTTAATTAAAATATATTAAATATTATTTATAAACACATTATAACAAAATATATTTCTCCACAATAATAATAAAAAAAATTACATCAAGATTTCTTATTTTTTAAAATGTCAATATTTTTTGACGTTTTAAAACGTTAAAATTTACGGACGTCGTGTGCAAACTCAAACAAATCATAGGATAACAATTCAAATTTGTATTTTTCATACATATCATAAAAAAATTGCTAGAAAATTCTATATTTATACATATTATTAAGATCAGATTACTTGAATAATCTTAATATACACAAAAAAAAAATTACATTAATTTTCTTTCTTTCTTTTTTCTTCGTTCTTTTCTCCTTTTCCTTGCGAAATGAAAAATGAAATGAGTGTACTTTAATCCAAAATTCATTGTTTCGGCCAAAATTAATTAAAATTTTAGCTTTTTATTGGGCCCAAAAATGGCAACTTACTCTAAAAACCCATAAGGTTTCACATGCACTACATTTATTATAAATACAGTATATTTATATTAATAAAAACAATATTTTAATTATATTAAATGTATAAATATATTTTTTATATTTAAATATTTAAAAATATTTGGTATTAATAACTAAATATTATATTTTATTAGCAGAAAATATATTATTTAATATTAAAAAGTTTTTATTATTAAATATTTAATTAAATATAATATTAATCAATATAAATAATATTAAAATTATTAAAATATAAAATTAATACACTATAATGCAATATAATTTAATCTAATTCAATCTATTTTGGATTATATCATATTTTTTAATTTATTATTTAATAAATATTAATTTAATTTTTAAAAAATTAAAACTTTAATGCAGTCCAATATACATTTTATGTACTTTACATCTAAATTTTTAATTCATATTTTAAGTTTTTTTTTTTTTTTGTTATACATTTCAAATTTTAAATTTCATATTTCAACTTTTTTATATTGACTTTTTGAACTCTTATATTAATCGTTTCAAATTTTTCGTTCCGTATTTTAAGTTTTGCATTAAGAAATATAAAGTACATTAAAGTTATATTAGCATTTAGTAGTACACGGTTAAAAATGTCTTATTCATTTTCAATTTTTTATTATATTTGAAGTATAAGGCTTAAAATAAAATAATCATTTTCCTAAATTTAATTTCTTAGAAAATTAATAAGATGAAATGATGATTGTGCTTTAAAATTACAATATTGTTGCCTATTTTATTTAGCTCACCATAATTGACTAATGATGAAATTGTAGAACATTTAGTCACTTAATTAAGCTATCACATAACATTTTGCCTATATTTTGAGCTCTATGCTGGCTGGCACTCACAACCCATTTGAGGATCTTGTAAATGTAGCAAACTTGCCTCATAAATTGAATAGAATTAATAATAAACATATAAAAAGGATCTCCAAGTAGCAAACCAATAATTCTTCAATGAACTCTTTCAATAAGGAAAGTTCCAATAACATGCATGTAAATATTGATTTTGTCAAATAAAATGAACAGCCCTACTGCATAGTCTGCATTTACATAGCCATTTATTGGTATTATATCAAGCCAAGTACAAGAAGATATACAGGTAAAACAACTCCAAAAGCTCTGAATAATAATCTCAGCAGCTATTGGGCTTAGTGGATCAAAATGAACAAAGAATTTGATCCACTACACCCTCCATTAGAAGGCAGGTTCCGGTTTTCTTTATTTAATTCGGACAAGCTCACAAGTTGAATGCAGACATATTTCATATATAGTGAAATAAAAGGACTGAGATCACTACAAATGAGGATTTACCCAGAAACTGATAATCAATTGTCAAGAGCTTTGACGGGTAACACTAGCGTCTTTCTCTGCTTTTGCAGGTTCAATCTCTTAGGTAGTTTGCCAGTCTTCAGTACTTGAGCCAGACAGGTTCAGACCGTAAGAGCTGGTTAGCCCACTGTAGTCACTGCTACCTTGTTCTACAATTTCTAGCGCTATCTTTCTGAACTTTTTCGTGTCTTCCTTGTGCTTCATAGAGTTATAATCTGAGGTTCCATATGAACCATATACTGAGTTTTGTCCTAGTGGGATTCCATCATTCAGATTGTCCGACTGCATATTTCCTTCCAAAGCTCGAATTATCTGCTTGGTATTGGAGTTGCAAAAGCTTTATAAGAAGCTAGCAAAGGGTGCAAAATCTTACACTTCTAACAAATATTATTTTGGCATCTTTAAATGTTGAATTGAAATCGCTCACTTAACATGCCAACTTTGCAATGGGCAAAATAAAAATTATCAGACAATAACAAATGAGAATTAACTTGCTCATTAATGCCTTGGAATTAAAACTCAGGAAAGGACTAAGGCCATTCAATTCTGAAGTACAGGGTAAGTCAACTGAAAAAATGAAATTACTTATTAAATCTAAGTTTAATCCACTAGCTGGAATTACCTGGCTCATTCGTGGCCGACGCCTTGCTGGATGACGTACACTGGCTAAAGCACAAGCAGCCATTCTGGCCATTTCAGCAGAATCATACTCCTGCAACTTCGGATCAGCAATTGCATCAAAGTTACCGTCTAACAGGGCTTGAGCGAGCAAAGGTTTTGCCTATAAGGGAAAAATGCCGCATCATTATATCATGTGGCAGCGAATGATATGGAGGCTACAAAGATTTCAGTTGATTCTTTTTACAACATATACAAATTAATGCATACAATCTGCATATAAAATATTTTCCCACAAGCTTCCTAAACGATATGGCACATGATTTATTTGGTCAAGCCAAACTGACTGAAGCTCATAAAAGAGAATACATACCCAGAAAACCATGTTATTATCAACGAAGGAACGAGTTTTGTCCATAGGTCGGAATCCAGTAATCAACTCCAGAAGCAGGACCCCAAACGAGAAGACGTCTGACTTCTCAGTAAGCATTCCAGAGGTGGCATACTCCGGAGCCAAGTAACTGCATTTGGTGAATGAGCATGAGAAGTGGCATAGAGGGTCCATTGAAGACAAGATAAGTAACTGCAGTTGGAGAACAGCGACAGGGTAGTTATGCACAAATAAAGCAGAAAATGTATTTTACCCAAAAGTTCCCATAACTCGAGTGAAGACAAGAGAATCAGTATCTGAAAAATACTTAGCAAGTCCAAAATCTGCCACCTGAGCAAAAAGATACAAGTAAATTCTTATATCATGAAGTTACCACCAAAGCAAGAGAAAATGAAATGTTTCCAACTATGCGAGATATCTGTTAGTCTACAAGAATAATGTACATTAAATCTACCATATAACATACCTTTGCCTCGAAGCTATTGTCAAGAAGAATATTAGCAGACTTAATATCACGATGTATAATCTTTGGCTGACCTGAAGACACAATTACCTCAAAAGGAGTTAAACCTTGACCTTAAAATTTACATAAACGTTAAGATATAAAAGTGATTTAAAAGAATACTCACAGTCCTCGTGC